>CM030365.1:168525226-168657726 GCA_017893485.1 Hemerocallis citrina
AGTGCAAGATCGTGTAGCCATCTTCATCAATGGTGACCAGGGCCGGCCCCACCCTTGAGGCGGGTGAGGCGGCCGCCTCAGGCCCCCAGCATTTTTGCGATTTTAGAGGCCCCAAATTTGTAATTACCTTATAAATATAGACACGAATTTTGCACGTAAAAGAAAAATACTATTATTAGGGGCCCAAAAAATAATTATTTGAGCCTTTAATTTTTTTTTAAATGATTTGGGTTTAGGCTTGAAGACTTGAATTGAATATGAGACTTTAAATTTGAGTGATTCAAAACAAGTTTATATATTTTGCATACATAATTTGTTTTCAGCAATGTGCAAATTTTATTTTATTTTAGTTTATTTATTTTAGTTTATTTTATTTTATATTATTTTATTTTATTTTATTTTTGTATGGGGGACCCATTTCGGGAGTTCGCCTCGGGCCCCTGAGAACTCAGGGCCGGCCCTGGACAGTAATCAGAGCCAGAAATTGCTCTTGACACCAGCTATCTTGTTCCTCTTACATGAGTGCGCTGTACTTCCATTATACTTTTTCCCCCTATATTTCCCTGAGTCACTGGTACTGCTGGTTGTGCCAGTATTTTTCAGTTGGCTAGCCATGGCCAATTCCAACTATAGAAGGTGGTCGTTCCACAGGCGCCTGAAAGCAATTTCTAAAAACATCGTTTCTCTCCTTGATGAGATGGATCAATTAAGTTTCACGTTTAAACCCAAGGAAACACCAATCCATCATACTGTGACTGCCTCGTCTACAATTGCTAATGTGATTGGGATGAAAGATGATGCAAATCGGTTAAAGGAGTTATTGGAGGATGCAGTGCAAGATCGTGTAGCCATCTTCATCAATGGTGACCAGGGCCGGCCCCACCCTTGAGGCGGGTGAGGCGGCCGCCTCAGGCCCCCAGCATTTTTGCGATTTTAGAGGCCCCAAATTTGTAATTACCTTATAAATATAGACACGAATTTTGCACGTAAAAGAAAAATACTATTATTAGGGGCCCAAAAAATAATTATTTGAGCCTTTAATTTTTTTTTAAATGATTTGGGTTTAGGCTTGAAGACTTGAATTGAATATGAGACTTTAAATTTGAGTGATTCAAAACAAGTTTATATATTTTGCATACATAATTTGTTTTCAGCAATGTGCAAATTTTATTTTATTTTAGTTTATTTATTTTAGTTTATTTTATTTTATATTATTTTATTTTATTTTATTTTTGTATGGGGGACCCATTTCGGGAGTTCGCCTCGGGCCCCTGAGAACTCAGGGCCGGCCCTGGACAGTAATCAGAGCCAGAAATTGCTCTTGACACCAGCTATCTTGTTCCTCTTACATGAGTGCGCTGTACTTCCATTATACTTTTTCCCCCTATATTTCCCTGAGTCACTGGTACTGCTGGTTGTGCCAGTATTTTTCAGTTGGCTAGCCATGGCCAATTCCAACTATAGAAGGTGGTCGTTCCACAGGCGCCTGAAAGCAATTTCTAAAAACATCGTTTCTCTCCTTGATGAGATGGATCAATTAAGTTTCACGTTTAAACCCAAGGAAACACCAATCCATCATACTGTGACTGCCTCGTCTACAATTGCTAATGTGATTGGGATGAAAGATGATGCAAATCGGTTAAAGGAGTTATTGGAGGATGCAGTGCAAGATCGTGTAGCCATCTTCATCAATGGTGACCAGGGCCGGCACCACCCTTGAGGCGGGTGAGGCGGCCGCCTCAGGCCCCCAGCATTTTTGCGATTTTAGAGGCCCCAAATTTGTAATTACCTTATAAATATATACACGAATTTTGCACGTAAAAGAAAAATACTATTATTAGGGGCCCAAAAAATAATTATTTGAGCCTTTAATTTTTTTTAAAATGATTTGGGTTTAGGCTTGAAGACTTGAATTGAATATGAGACTTTAAATTTGAGTGATTCAAAACAAGTTTATATATTTTGCATACATAATTTGTTTTCAGCAATGTGCAAATTTTATTTTATTTTAGTTTATTTATTTTAGTTTATTTTATTTTATATTATTTTATTTTATTTTATTTTTGTATGGGGGACCCATTTCGGGAGTTCGCCTCGGGCCCCTGAGAACTCAGGGCCGGCCCTGGACAGTAATCAGAGCCAGAAATTGCTCTTGACACCAGCTATCTTGTTCCTCTTACATGAGTGCGCTGTACTTCCATTATACTTTTTCCCCCTATATTTCCCTGAGTCACTGGTACTGCTGGTTGTGCCAGTATTTTTCAGTTGGCTAGCCATGGCCAATTCCAACTATAGAAGGTGGTCGTTCCACAGGCGCCTGAAAGCAATTTCTAAAAACATCGTTTCTCTCCTTGATGAGATGGATCAATTAAGTTTCACGTTTAAACCCAAGGAAACACCAATCCATCATACTGTGACTGCCTCGTCTACAATTGCTAATGTGATTGGGATGAAAGATGATGCAAATCGGTTAAAGGAGTTATTGGAGGATGCAGTGCAAGATCGTGTAGCCATCTTCATCAATGGTGACCAGGGCCGACCCACCCTTGAGGCGGGTGAGGCGGCCGCCTCAGGCCCCCAGCATTTTTGCGATTTTAGAGGCCCCAAATTTGTAATTACCTTATAAATATATACACGAATTTTGCACGTAAAAGAAAAATACTATTATTAGGGGCCCAAAAAATAATTATTTGAGCCTTTAATTTTTTTTTTAAATGATTTGGGTTTAGGCTTGAAGACTTGAATTGAATATGAGACTTTAAATTTGAGTGATTCAAAACAAGTTTATATATTTTGCATACATAATTTGTTTTCAGCAATGTCCAAATTTTATTTTATTTTAGTTTATTTATTTTATTTTATTTTATTTTGATTTATTTTATTTTTGTATGGGGGACCCATTTCGGGAGTTCGCCTCGGGCCCCTGAGAACTCAGGGCCGGCCCTGGACAGTAATCAGAGCCAGAAATTGCTCTTGACACCAGCTATCTTGTTCCTCTTACATGAGTGCGCTGTACTTCCATTATACTTTTTCCCCCTATATTTCCCTGAGTCACTGGTACTGCTGGTTGTGCCAGTATTTTTCAGTTGGCTAGCCATGGCCAATTCCAACTATAGAAGGTGGTCGTTCCACAGGCGCCTGAAAGCAATTTCTAAAAACATCGTTTCTCTCCTTGATGAGATGGATCAATTAAGTTTCACGTTTAAACCCAAGGAAACACCAATCCATCATACTGTGACTGCCTCGTCTACAATTGCTAATGTGATTGGGATGAAAGATGATGCAAATCGGTTAAAGGAGTTATTGGAGGATGCAGTGCAAGATCGTGTAGCCATCTTCATCAATGGTGACCAGGGCCGGCCCCACCCTTGAGGCGGGTGAGGCGGCCGCCTCAGGCCCCCAGCATTTTTGCGATTTTAGAGGCCCCAAATTTGTAATTACCTTATAAATATATACACGAATTTTGCACGTAAAAGAAAAATACTATTATTAGGGGCCCAAAAAATAATTATTTGAGCCTTTAATTTTTTTTTAAATGATTTGGGTTTAGGCTTGAAGACTTGAATTGAATATGAGACTTTAAATTTGAGTGATTCAAAACAAGTTTATATATTTTGCATACATAATTTGTTTTCAGCAATGTGCAAATTTTATTTTATTTTAGTTTATTTATTTTATTTTATTTTATTTTATTTTATTTTATTTTATTTTTGTATGGGGGACCCATTTCGGGAGTTCGCCTCGGGCCCCTGAGAACTCAGGGCCGGCCCTGGACAGTAATCAGAGCCAGAAATTGCTCTTGACACCAGCTATCTTGTTCCTCTTACATGAGTGCGCTGTACTTCCATTATACTTTTTCCCCCTATATTTCCCTGAGTCACTGGTACTGCTGGTTGTGCCAGTATTTTTCAGTTGGCTAGCCATGGCCAATTCCAACTATAGAAGGTGGTCGTTCCACAGGCGCCTGAAAGCAATTTCTAAAAACATCGTTTCTCTCCTTGATGAGATGGATCAATTAAGTTTCACGTTTAAACCCAAGGAAACACCAATCCATCATACTGTGACTGCCTCGTCTACAATTGCTAATGTGATTGGGATGAAAGATGATGCAAATCGGTTAAAGGAGTTATTGGAGGATGCAGTGCAAGATCGTGTAGCCATCTTCATCAATGGTGACCAGGGCCGGCCCCACCCTTGAGGCGGGTGAGGCGGCCGCCTCAGGCCCCCAGCATTTTTGCGATTTTAGAGGCCCCAAATTTGTAATTACCTTATAAATATATACACGAATTTTGCACGTAAAAGAAAAATACTATTATTAGGGGCCCAAAAAATAATTATTTGAGCCTTTAATTTTTTTTTAAATGATTTGGGTTTAGGCTTGAAGACTTGAATTGAATATGAGACTTTAAATTTGAGTGATTCAAAACAAGTTTATATATTTTGCATACATAATTTGTTTTCAGCAATGTGCAAATTTTATTTTATTTTAGTTTATTTATTTTAGTTTATTTTATTTTATTTTATTTTATTTTATTTTATTTTTGTATGGGGGACCCATTTCGGGAGTTCGCCTCGGGCCCCTGAGAACTCAAGGCCGGCCCTGGACAGTAATCAGAGGCAGAAATTGCTCTTGACACCAGCTATCTTGTTCCTCTTACATGAGTGCCCTGTACTTCCATTATACTTTTTCCCCCTATATTTCCCTGAGTCACTGGTACTGCTGGTTGTGCCAGTATTTTTCAGTTGGCTAGCCATGGCCAATTCCAACTATAGAAGGTGGTCGTTCCACAGGCGCCTGAAAGCAATTTCTAAAAACATCGTTTCTCTCCTTGATGAGATGGATCAATTAAGTTTCACGTTTAAACCCAAGGAAACACCAATCCATCATACTGTGACTGCCTCGTCTACAATTGCTAATGTGATTGGGATGAAAGATGATGCAAATCGGTTAAAGGAGTTATTGGAGGATGCAGTGCAAGATCGTGTAGCCATCTTCATCAATGGTGACCAGGGCCGGCCCCACCCTTGAGGCGGGTGAGGCGGCCGCCTCAGGCCCCCAGCATTTTTGCGATTTTAGAGGCCCCAAATTTGTAATTACCTTATAAATATATACACGAATTTTGCACGTAAAAGAAAAATACTATTATTAGGGGCCCAAAAAATAATTATTTGAGCCTTTAATTTTTTTTTAAAATGATTTGGGTTTAGGCTTGAAGACTTGAATTGAATATGAGACTTTAAATTTGAGTGATTCAAAACAAGTTTATATATTTTGCATACATAATTTGTTTTCAGCAATGTGCAAATTTTATTTTATTTTAGTTTATTTATTTTAGTTTATTTTATTTTATATTATTTTATTTTATTTTATTTTTGTATGGGGGACCCATTTCGGGAGTTCGCCTCCTGCCCCTGAGAACTCATGGCCGGCCCTGGACAGTAATCAGAGCCAGAAATTGCTCTTGACACCAGCTATCTTGTTCCTCTTACATGAGTGCGCTGTACTTCCATTATACTTTTTCCCCCTATATTTCCCTGAGTCACTGGTACTGCTGGTTGTGCCAGTATTTTTCAGTTGGCTAGCCATGGCCAATTCCAACTATAGAAGGTGGTCGTTCCACAGGCGCCTGAAAGCAATTTCTAAAAACATCGTTTCTCTCCTTGATGAGATGGATCAATTAAGTTTCACGTTTAAACCCAAGGAAACACCAATCCATCATACTGTGACTGCCTCGTCTACAATTGCTAATGTGATTGGGATGAAAGATGATGCAAATCGGTTAAAGGAGTTATTGGAGGATGCAGTGCAAGATCGTGTAGCCATCTTCATCAATGGTGACCAGGGCCGGCCCCACCCTTGAGGCGGGTGAGGCGGCCGCCTCAGGCCCCCAGCATTTTTGCGATTTTAGAGGCCCCAAATTTGTAATTACCTTATAAATATATACACGAATTTTGCACGTAAAAGAAAAATACTATTATTAGGGGCCCAAAAAATAATTATTTGAGCCTTTAATTTTTTTTTTAAATGATTTGGGTTTAGGCTTGAAGACTTGAATTGAATATGAGACTTTAAATTTGAGTGATTCAAAACAAGTTTATATATTTTGCATACATAATTTGTTTTCAGCAATGTGCAAATTTTATTTTATTTTAGTTTATTTATTTTATTTTATTTTATTTTATTTATTTTATTTTATTTTATTTTTGTATGGGGGACCCATTTCGGGAGTTCGCCTCGGGCCCCTGAGAACTCAAGGGCCGGCCCTGGACAGTAATCAGAGCCAGAAATTGCTCTTGACACCAGCTATCTTGTTCCTCTTACATGAGTGCGCTGTACTTCCATTATACTTTTTCCCCCTATATTTCCCTGAGTCACTGGTACTGCTGGTTGTGCCAGTATTTTTCAGTTGGCTAGCCATGGCCAATTCCAACTATAGAAGGTGGTCGTTCCACAGGCGCCTGAAAGCAATTTCTAAAAACATCGTTTCTCTCCTTGATGAGATGGATCAATTAAGTTTCACGTTTAAACCCAAGGAAACACCAATCCATCATACTGTGACTGCCTCGTCTACAATTGCTAATGTGATTGGGATGAAAGATGATGCAAATCGGTTAAAGGAGTTATTGGAGGATGCAGTGCAAGATCGTGTAGCCATCTTCATCAATGGTGACCAGGGCCGGCCCCACCCTTGAGGCGGGTGAGGCGGCCGCCTCAGGCCCCCAGCATTTTTGCGATTTTAGAGGCCCCAAATTTGTAATTACCTTATAAATATAGACACGAATTTTGCACGTAAAAGAAAAATACTATTATTAGGGGCCCAAAAAATAATTATTTGAGCCTTTAATTTTTTTTTTAAATGATTTGGGTTTAGGCTTGAAGACTTGAATTGAATATGAGACTTTAAATTTGAGTGATTCAAAACAAGTTTATATATTTTGCATACATAATTTGTTTTCAGCAATGTGCAAATTTTATTTTATTTTAGTTTATTTATTTTATTTTATTTTATTTTATTTTATTTTATTTTATTTTATTTTTGTATGGGGGACCCATTTCGGGAGTTCGCCTCGGGCCCCTGAGAACTCAGGGCCGGCCCTGGACAGTAATCAGAGCCAGAAATTGCTCTTGACACCAGCTATCTTGTTCCTCTTACATGAGTGCGCTGTACTTCCATTATACTTTTTCCCCCTATATTTCCCTGAGTCACTGGTACTGCTGGTTGTGCCAGTATTTTTCAGTTGGCTAGCCATGGCCAATTCCAACTATAGAAGGTGGTCGTTCCACAGGCGCCTGAAAGCAATTTCTAAAAACATCGTTTCTCTCCTTGATGAGATGGATCAATTAAGTTTCACGTTTAAACCCAAGGAAACACCAATCCATCATACTGTGACTGCCTCGTCTACAATTGCTAATGTGATTGGGATGAAAGATGATGCAAATCGGTTAAAGGAGTTATTGGAGGATGCAGTGCAAGATCGTGTAGCCATCTTCATCAATGGTGACCAGGGCCGGCCCCACCCTTGAGGCGGGTGAGGCGGCCGCCTCAGGCCCCCAGCATTTTTGCGATTTTAGAGGCCCCAAATTTGTAATTACCTTATAAATATATACACGAATTTTGCACGTAAAAGAAAAATACTATTATTAGGGGCCCAAAAAATAATTATTTGAGCCTTTAATTTTTTTTTTAAATGATTTGGGTTTAGGCTTGAAGACTTGAATTGAATATGAGACTTTAAATTTGAGTGATTCAAAACAAGTTTATATATTTTGCATACATAATTTGTTTTCAGCAATGTGCAAATTTTATTTTATTTTAGTTTATTTATTTTATTTTATTTTATTTTATTTTATTTTATTTTATTTTATTTTTGTATGGGGGACCCATTTCGGGAGTTCGCCTCGGGCCCCTGAGAACTCAGGGCCGGTCCTGGACAGTAATCAGAGCCAGAAATTGCTCTTGACACCAGCTATCTTGTTCCTCTTACATGAGTGCGCTGTACTTCCATTATACTTTTTCCCCCTATATTTCCCTGAGTCACTGGTACTGCTGGTTGTGCCAGTATTTTTCAGTTGGCTAGCCATGGCCAATTCCAACTATAGAAGGTGGTCGTTCCACAGGCGCCTGAAAGCAATTTCTAAAAACATCGTTTCTCTCCTTGATGAGATGGATCAATTAAGTTTCACGTTTAAACCCAAGGAAACACCAATCCATCATACTGTGACTGCCTCGTCTACAATTGCTAATGTGATTGGGATGAAAGATGATGCAAATCGGTTAAAGGAGTTATTGGAGGATGCAGTGCAAGATCGTGTAGCCATCTTCATCAATGGTGACCAGGGCCGGCCCCACCCTTGAGGCGGGTGAGGCGGCCGCCTCAGGCCCCCAGCATTTTTGCGATTTTAGAGGCCCCAAATTTGTAATTACCTTATAAATATATACATGAATTTTGCACGTAAAAGAAAAATACTATTATTAGGGGCCCAAAAAATAATTATTTGAGCCTTTAATTTTTTTTTTAAATGATTTGGGTTTAGGCTTGAAGACTTGAATTGAATATGAGACTTTAAATTTGAGTGATTCAAAACAAGTTTATATATTTTGCATACATAATTTGTTTTCAGCAATGTGCAAATTTTATTTTAATTTAGTTATTTATTTTAGTTTTTTTTATTTTATATTATTTTATTTTATTTTATTTTTGTATGGGGGACCCATTTCGGGAGTTCGCCTCGGGCCCCTGAGAACTCAGGGCCGGCCCTGGACAGTAATCAGAGCCAGAAATTGCTCTTGACACCAGCTATCTTGTTCCTCTTACATGAGTGCGCTGTACTTCCATTATACTTTTTCCTTCATATTTTTTCCCTGAGTCACTGGTACTGCTGGTTGTGCCAGTATTTTTCAGTTGGCTAGCCATGGCCAATTCCAACTATAGAAGGTGGTCGTTCCACAGGCGCCTGAAAGCAATTTCTAAAAACATCGTTTCTCTCCTTGATGAGATGGATCAATTAAGTTTCACGTTTAAACCCAAGGAAACACCAATCCATCATATTGTGACTGCCTCGTCTACAATTGCTAATGTGATTGGGATGAAAGATGATGCAAATCGGTTAAAGGAGTTATTGGAGGATGCAGTGAAAGATCGTGTAGCCATCTTCATCAATGGTGACCAGGGCTGGCCCCACCCTTGAGGCGGGTAAGGCGGCCGCCTCAGGCCCCCAGCATTTTTGCGATTTTAGAGGCCCCAAATTTGTAATTACCTTATAAATATATACACGAATTTTGCACGTAAAAGAAAAATACTATTATTAGGGGCCCAAAAAATAATTATTTGAGCCTTTAATTTTTTTTTAAAATGATTTGGGTTTAGGCTTGAAGACTTGAATTGAATATGAGACTTTAAATTTGAGTGATTCAAAACAAGTTTATATATTTTGCATACATAATTTGTTTTCAGCAATGTGCAAATTTTATTTTATTTATTTTATTTTATTTTATTTTATTTTATTTTATTTTATTTTATTTTATTTTTGTATGGGGGACCCATTTCGGGAGTTCGCCTCGGGCCCCTGAGAACTCAGGGCCGGCCCTGGACAGTAATCAGAGCCAGAAATTGCTCTTGACACCAGCTATCTTGTTCCTCTTACATGAGTGCACTGTACTTCCATTATACTTTTTCCCTTATAATTCCCTGAGTCACTAGTACTGCTGGTTGTGCCAGTATTTTTCAGTTGGCTAGCCATGGCCAATTCCAACTATAGAAGGTGGTCGTTCCACAGGCGCCTGAAAGCAATTTCTAAAAACATCGTTTCTCTCCTTGATGAGATGGATCAATTAAGTTTCACGTTTAAACCCAAGGAAACACCAATCCATCATACTGTGACTGCCTCGTCTACAATTGCTAATGTGATTGGGATGAAAGATGATGCAAATCGGTTAAAGGAGTTATTGGAGGATGCAGTGCAAGATCGTGTAGCCATCTTCATCAATGGTGACCAGGGCCGGCCCCACCCTTGAGGCGGGTGAGGCGGCCGCCTCAGGCCCCCTGCATTTTTGCGATTTTAGGGCCCCAAATTTGTAATTACCTTATAAATATAGATACGAATTTTGCACGTAAAAGAAAAATACTATTTTCAGGGGCCCCAAAAATAATTATTTGAGCCTTTATTTTTTTTTTTTAATGATTTGGGTTTAGGCTTGAAGACTTTAATTGAATAAGAGACTTTAAATTTGAGTGATTCAAAACAAGTTTATATATTTTGCATACATAAATTGTTTTCAGCAATGTGCAAATTTTATTTATTTTATTTTATTTATTTTATTTTATTTTATTTTATTTTATTTTATTTTATTTTTGTATGGGGGACCCATTTCGGGAGTTCGCCTCGGGCCCCTGAGAACTCAGGGCCGGCCCTGGACAGTAATCAGAGCCAGAAATTGCTCTTGACACCAGCTATCTTGTTCCTCTTACATGAGTGCACTGTACTTCCATTATACTTTTTCCCCTATAATTCCCTGAGTCACTGGTACTGCTGGTTGTGCCAGTATTTTTCAGTTGGCTAGCCATGGCCAATTCCAACTATAGAAGGTGGTCGTTCCACAGGCGCCTGAAAGCAATTTCTAAAAACATCGTTTCTCTCCTTGATGAGATGGATCAATTAAGTTTCACGTTTAAACCCAAGGAAACACCAATCCATCATACTGTGACTGCCTCGTCTACAATTGCTAATGTGATTGGGATGAAAGATGATGCAAATCGGTTAAAGGAGTTATTGGAGGATGCAGTGCAAGATCGTGTAGCCATCTTCATCAATGGTGACCAGGGCCGGCCCCACCCTTGAGGCGGGTGAGGCGGCCGCCTCAGGCCCCCTGCATTTTTGCGATTTTAAGGGCCCAAAATTTGTAATTACCTTATAAATATAGATACGAATTTTGCACGTAAAAGAAAAATACTGTTTTCAGGGGCACGTGCTTTTATATGTAATCTACTGATACATGGCTGATACATTGAAACAGACAATCAACTAACTTCCTACTCTTCCTCCTACCCTTCCCATGGCTTCCCAGAGTAACTGCAGCTATTCCGATGATGGACGGAGCTAGTATATCCCTGACATCAGCAATGTGAAATTTTATTTTATTTTATATTATATTATTTTATTTTATTTTTGTATGGGGGCCCATTTCGGGAGTTCGCCTCGGGCCCAGATTATATACAAAGTAATAATTCACAAGCAGTAAAAATCACCAAAAATTAAACCATGACGCACGCTGTAGAGTAGAGAAACAAATCAGAGATTTGCAACAAAAATAAAATAAAAAATATAATAGACAGACCCGCGAAGGTAGCAAGTAGCGCAAAGCAGGAAGAGAGAGAAGACGACCTCGGTCAGTCCAAGTTGTCACAACCAAAACCAAATAGCTGAACTCGAAATAAAGCAATAAGAATAGCATGCAAACCAGTATAGCATCAGCGATAGACAAACCATAATAGACAACAACAGGCAACCTGAATTTGAAACATGAGAGTCGAAACAGTCATGCCAAGTTGGACCAGAACAGCATGATAAGAAAAACACCCTTTGTTACTTAATGCAGTTAGATGGGCACTCGCACAACTTCAACTCCCATATCTATATGGAACAAACAAAATTTCACTCAACTGAATTAGGTTTGTCCCTAATGTGATACTCTAATTTTTTAACTTTACCTACTAAATTTCTCCTCCAAAATAAAGATCTTATTATCCAACCGGACTTGCACCTAGCTATAAGCTTGTTCGCTTCTCCTTCAATCTTTTTTTAATATTATTAATCCATATACACTAGGATGTATTAATTTAAACACATTAGCAATTTGCACTAGTGATGCATGCCCTAAGAGCATCCAGAGTCGTGCTGTGCTAAAATATGCATTTTCGCATATTATGCATATAGCAAAGTTTGTTTGCTGCAGTGGTAAAATGCTATAAATATAGCAACAACAAAAAACGTCAGACGGAACTCTAAGTTTCGTCCCGCGCAAAAAAAAATTATGGGCATTTTAAAATAATTTGTTTGATTATTTTAATAATTTTAATAATTAAAAAAATCAAAAAAAATCAAAAAAATGGTTGGACGGATCTTGACAAAATGGAAAAAATAAAAAATTTGAGAGACGGATCTTGTAGATCCGTCCGAGGCGTTAATTTTGGGGTTTTTTATTACGAAAAACTAATTTTTTTTGAAGGGACGGACTTCGAAGGTCCGTCCTTTATAATATACATTTTTCTCATATCGTCTCTCATTTATAGCAATCTACTGTTGCGTATTTGTCAAAAAATGCATAAATAGCAAACGACTGTAGCATATCATTTGCTATAAAATGCATTTAATGGATAAATAGCAAACGAATGTGGCTCAAAGGATATATATTTTTTTAAGTAAAGACAGCAATGTAGTCTGGCCTCGAACCTAATAACTCCTTTTACCTATCTCAAACTCTTACCATACTCTTTACAATTACTCATAGTGGCACCAACTTTTATTTAATATGAGTAATACTTTTGTAAATAATTATATCGTAAATAAATTTGAACTTTAAGGATATTATGGTAACTGACAGCAATTGACTAAATGGATGGTTGATATAACTACCACTTAAAAAATCCGTAATTAAAATTAGATGGTTGATTGCCTACAAATTAAATTTTGTCTATAAATGACACAACTTCAACTTTTCCATTATAATATTACAGATGTTACCTCCAACAATGCTGCTGCAAGATGACATTCCACCTCCATCCTCTTCTCTGGCCCTCCCCCTGACCTGTTTCCCCTCTTCTCCTACCGTCTTCTTCTCCTACCATCTTCTTCTCCTAAGCCACCCACCTCCTTCTCAAGAAACCCACCTTTGCTTTTTGCAACATTGCTGCCTCCTTCTATCGCAACCTTCTTCAACATCCAGACCTGCAAGCTTCACTCCACGATGCTATCGGAGTTGGAGCTGAGCGGGGTCGGGCCCAATGAGAGGGCACGACACACCGCCGTCACCCCAACCTCCCCCCCCACTGACTACTGAAACCCCTTTGCCTCCTCCTCAACCGATGGCAACCCCTATCCCTCAGCCAAACCCAACCCTGAACCCCCCCCCCCCCCCCCCCCCCCCCCCGAGGGGGATTCCCCTAGGCTCAGACAGGCTATCTTCCCCCCGCGGGCACAACGGAGTGCACATCATCGACGGGGGGACAGAGCTGTATATCATCATCGCCATTGGGATGACAGGTAGCCGTTGGGATGGGCCCATAGAGGGGGTCCTCCTACGAGCCACTACGGGCATAAAATAACCGCCCCGATGCAGCGACATCACAACGACAGACCCTACCATGCTCAGAGGCAGCATAAATAACCTTCCTTAACAGAGAGGCACTACAGATACCACAATGATCAATATCATCACAGAGAACAGGGACAACAACACCATAGAAGTTATACCAGTATTGCGGCTACCAACAACCACCCTCAACATCCCCAACATCGCACCTCAACCTCTCCACCCCCCCACCAAACCCCTAACATCGTCTTCAAACCAACTGGCACAATCCTCACCACAGGTCGACCCCATTGACCCTCTCAAATCTATAGTCATCTGAGCCCAAAGTGGGAAGCCAGAGGGGACTACAGAGAGGGTGGATCAAGACGAGGTAGGAGACTCTACCGAGAAGTGGCAAGAAGTAACACGCTAGGGTAAGAACAAAGCCAGATCCCCACCCCCCTCCTCAACAAGATATTCAAAAAAAGCAAAGAAAAGGCAAGCGAAAACTGGTGCCTTGCTTTAACTGTGGTGAGCTTGGCCATTACCGTAAGGATTGCACCAAAGAGGTCTGTTGCCTCAAGTGTATGAAGTGGGGTCATCTTTCATACGTCTGCACCAATGTAGTCGAGACCCACAATGATGAGGAACACACCGTGGCTAGAGGAAGATCGCCTGACCACCCACACCAATCCGCCTCGCCAATAGCTTGGATATCATCAAGAAGGAGGAGCACTGGCTGCGACAATGGTGTGCTGTGGCAAAAGTGAGATCAGGGAGGCCCTACGAGACCCACCTAATGCAAGCACTGAGCGCTAAGTGGCCCATGAAGGCACACATTGATTGGGTCGCAAAGAAATTGTGTCACCTCCAATTCTTGGTCTCATTCCCGTCCATAGAGAAGGTTGGGGAGGTCACAGGAATGGGGGTTGTAGACTTCGGCCACTTCACAGTGGAGTTCGTCCCTAGGACCCCTAGCTTCGGAGCTGAGCTCCCCCAGTGAGAGCTTTTTTGGGTATAGATTCACAACGTCCCATTGCATTTTTGGAAAAGAGAGACGCAACAAGAGATTGTTGCCGACTTTGGATTGGTGGAAGAAGTCGACGAGAAGACGGTGAGACGTCCCGAGATTGTATCAGCAAGAATATTAATCAGGAGCGTGGATATCTCACAGATGCCAAGATTTGCCAAAGTATACTCATTCGAGGATTCATACCTCATTCACTTCGTTCTCGACAAACGAGCGGAGTCTGAGACAGAGAAAATGGCCATCACTTTCCTTACCCCCGCAAAAGCTCTCAGAGACAACCGCTCATATGCACAGGTGGCATCACCAGGTGGAGACTTGACCATCGATGGGGCTCACGAGATCGAGAGAGAGCATAGGGAGCTCATCAAAGAGGTGAGAGGAAAGGAACACCAGGGGGCAGCGGGATCAGTACCGATGAAGGAGTCTCCGATCAGAGGTGGTCGAGAAAGAGCTTCGACCACCAGATCCAGTGGCTCAGATTCACGAAATTCAAATCAACAATCATTTCCAGATTTGGGAAGGTTGGTAGTCGCAGAGGAAACCCACCAAAAGGCGAATCAAAAGATACCAAAAAATGGAAGCCTACGCCTCGAAGCTGGTGGGGTTGGTGAGGAGGCTAGGTGACAGGAGCATAGAGGAGAGATAGAATGCGCTAGCGCTACAAAAGGCAAAAGCTCCATGCTTGTCAACTTGCAAAACAACATGAAGAGTCGTTCAGCAAAGGAGCAAGTGCAGGGTCTGCGAGCAGCGCAGGGAAAGGGGACAGTCTGCGAAAAGGGCAAAAACAACCTGGAAGTCGACATGCAAGATGATTTGCACAATCGACACCCAAAAAAGCAAGAGTGGGTAGTAGTGGGAAGTGGGTCGAGAGAGGACCATGCCAAAGTGGGATACACAACAAATAGGGAGAGAGGAGTTGGCAATGGATCCGCCCAAAGCAAGAGCGGCACAGGCGCTGAGACCTTTGCACTCGAACAGAGGGAAGCTCAAAAGGGAAATAAAGAGGATGAGCTTGGTAATGGTAACGAAGACAGAAGAGAGAGGAGAGATAAGGCTGTTTTCAACGCCTCATTCGTATCGCTATCTGTCTCGATCGCAGAACCAACCACAAGGAGCGCGACACGTGGCCCACTACGGCAAGCGGCAGCGCGACACGCGAGGAGGGTGGTATGCTGCCTCGCGGAGGAGGGGGAGAATTAAATGGTTTCCCTTTAAATGAGAAGAGTGTACAGGGGGGGGGGGGTGTATTTATAATTCTATTGGGCCCAAAGAGGGGTCCAAAATGCATTGTTCTGTTGTTGGGCCTTCTGAAACTACAGTTAGTCACTATGAGCAGCGGCATGGGGCGAGTAGCGGGCCCACAGAGGGGTCTGCTATGGATACTTCCCCAGTTATGGAATAAGCAGGTAGCGATGAGGATATGGAAGGGCGAATAAATTTAGACGATGAGTTCTCATTCACAGATAAGAGTCGAGAGGAGACTGATTATGTGGCAGACAGACAGAGAGACATCTCTCCCGAGATGGTCTTATCCACCTTGCCAGAATCAGCGCTTGCCTACAGCTCTGGTATGTCAGGCAGGACAGTTGGAATCAAGGTTCAACGGTTATCTAAGAGGGCTCATGTGGAACTATCTGGAGGTAGCTGTGATAGCCAAAGCTACAAAATTCAATGATGGAGGTACAAAAAGTTTTTTAGCATCTATTTTAAATTACATGTCAGATTCAGATGTTTTTACCCTTGCTCAAATATATGGCCTAGAAGTTTGTGACACAGAGCGTAATGCTCTACTACTCAACAAAATTAGGGGTTGGGAATCAGAACGGGCTTCGACGAAACCCCGTCACACCCCCACGATCAACCTTGATTTAATTCCCCAATGAATACACTATTCTGGAATGTTAGGGGGTTGGGGGATAGAGGGAAGAAAGATATGGTTAGGGACGTGATTAAGAGCTCCAAGGCAGAAGTAGTGGGGTTACAGGAGACCAAACTCACGAACTCAAAAGAGTAGGGGGCAACAGAATCAATGAATGGGTGTTACGCCCGTCTGCATGAGCATCAGGGGGGGGGGGATTGCTATTGGGTTCAACCCGGATATCTTCACCTGCTCTGAAGAGTACTACGGAACATTTTCCCTGACTATCCGGCTAAAGCGACGATCTGATAATTGGGTACAGACGATCACTGTCGTCTATGGGCGCAAACGTGGCTACAGATCGTGAAGCCTTCTGGCATGAGCTTATCGGTATTCGACAGCGATGGTCGGGAGCTTGGATTGTCGGGGGGGGACTTCAATATCACTAGATTTGCTTTTGAGCACAAGGAAAGAGGCTCCAGTGACAGGCACAGAGAAGAGTTTAATAGGGTGATCACGGAACTAGAACTAATCGACATCCCTATCAATGACAGATTATTTACGTAGTCAAACATGCAAGCAACCCCGATCATGGCCAAATTGGACAGGATTCGAATATCGATGGATTGAGGGGCAAAATTCCCATTAACCAACGCTAAATCTATCCCTAGACCGACATTAGATCACACCCCGGTCCTACTTGATGTCGGGGTACAGGGACCTCTAAGACCAAGGAGGTTCAGATTTGAGAAGGCTTGGCTGGAAATCTAAGGATTTCACCACATTGTGATGGAAAACTGGGCGCTCCCAGCCACTGGTACGGATGCAGCATCCCGATGGTGTGAAAAAGTCCGCAGATTGAGAAAGCGTCTGCGTAGATGGAACCGGTCTAGATTTTTGACCATCTGGCGTGCAAAAGACTCCATCTTGGATGGCATTGATGGGGTAGAAAGACTGGAAGAAACGAGAGTCCTGTCACAAGATGAAAGAAATAGGCTACTAGACCTCCGAGAAAATATCGCCAATCTTTATAAGCTGGAGGAGATCAAATGGCATCAGAGGTCGATGATTTCGTGGCTCAAAAAGGGAGACGCGAACACGACCTACTTTCACCAAGTGGCAAGCGCAAGACGTAGCTCCAACTTAATCCTGTCACTAGAAATGGATACAGGAACCTCGCAAGACGAAACTGAGATTTCAAAACCTTTCAAGATTACTACAAGGGCCTCTTTGGGAAGAAGAATGATTTCAGGGTCCCGCTCAGGGATGACTTCTGGCAGGGCTGTCAGAATGAATCAGCGCAAACGCTCTCCAACTTGGAAGCACCTTTCTCGGAAACGGAAGTGGAAGAGCCATCAAACAAATGGGAGCAGACAAGTCGGTTGGGCCAGACGGATTCCCAATGCTGTTCTTCAAGGTGTTTTGAGAAGAAATAAAAGGGGACATTATGACGTTGATGGATGAATTCTTCCACAACAATCTCAGATTAGGCATGTTCAACTTTGCAGAAGTAGTTTGATTCCTAAGAGGGCGGAATCTTCGAGGGTGGGGGATTTTAGACCAATCAGCCTTATAAACTGCTCAGCTAAGATCATTACAAAGGTTCTAGCCATCCGCTTGGGAAACACAATGGACAGTTTAATTTCCAAAGCACAGACTGGTTTCATCAAGGGCAGATGCATCCTGGATTGTGTGGCTACGGCAGAACAAGTCATCCACCACTGCCATACGGGCCAGTCTAAGAATTTCCTCCTAAAACTAGACTTTGAGAAAGCATATAATTCCGTAGACTGGGAATATTTGCTGGAAGCTCTCAGAGGGAGAGTCTTCGGGGTTAAATGGATTACATGGATCAAACAGTGCTTATACACTAGTAAAACGGCAATCTCGGTTAATGGGCAGCCGGGTCCATCATTTCCTTACAAGAAGGAGCTACGGCAGGGGGATCCGCTGTCTCCTCTGCTATTCACTATCGTAGCAGATGTACTAAGGGGCATGCTTGACAACTTCCGGAGAAAAGGCTGGATAATGTCAGTGGCTAGCAGTCACTCTAACCAAGGGTGCACGATTCTTCAGTATGCTGATGACACCCTACTCTTTGGTAATGGGGATAGGTCTACTCTTTGGTAATGGGGATAGGTCAGAGACAGTCTTCTTTAAAGGGGCCCTCTACTGTTTTGAAGTCTGGTCAGGTCTCAGCATTAATTTCCATAAGAGTGCTTTGATTCCAATTGCACTTTCCGATGCAAAGGCTCAGGACCATGCGACCATTCTAAACTGTTTGACAGACGAGTTCCCAATCAAATATTTAGGGCTCCCACTCAAGCCAGGGAAACTTACTAAGACGGACTGGCTACCTATCATAGACAGGGTGGAGGACAGGTTGTCGGGTTGGAAAGGAAAATCGCTTTCCATCGGAGGTAGAGTGGTTCTCATCAACTCAGTGTTGTCTAATCTGCCCATTTAATACATGTCGTTTTTTAAGCTTCCTAAATGGGTAATCCAAAGGATTGACCGAATCCGAAAGAGATTCCTTTAGAAAGGAGCAGACTTGAATAGGGGAGGATACCACCTGATCAAATGGAGTATTGCTTGCATGAAGAAGAAACATGGAGGGCTAGGCATCATCGAACTTAGAGATATGAACCTTGCCCTTTTGGGGAAATGGTGATGGAAGGTATTTCACCATAGTGGGTAAGGATGGCAGGATTTCATTCAACCATACCTTCGGGAAAAAGGGACGAGAAGTTTAGGCTTCCGAGTAGGGTGTAGAGTTTCTCGATTCTGGAAAGGAATTACCAAAGCTAGCGGACCGTTTAACTCAGCAGTTACTTCGGCGATTGGTAATGGACGATCCACCAGATTCTGGTGGGACAGATGGTGTGGTGCCAATACCCTTAAGGAAACTTTCTCAGAGCTGTATGAAAAAATGACTCGACCAAATATATTTGTGGTTGAGACTTGGAAGAGGGGCAATTGGAGGTCGTCGTTTTGGGGAACTCTTACCCCAGAATTACACCAGCAACTGCTTGAATTGCAAGCACACATCACACGGAACGTCGCGATGTGTGCTCAAGGTCCAGAAGATGCGCTGGGGACTCGAGACCAAGGAAGCTTTCACAGTTAGATCTCTGTATCATCGAATTCACTATCGATGATGCAGACCCAGCTGGGCACAGGTGTTATGGAAGGCTAAATCCTCCCTTAAATTCAGGGTCTTCCTTTGGCTAGTGCTTAATGATGCAATCCTCACCAGAGAGAACCTTGCCAAAAGACAACCCCAGATAGTGACCAACTGTGGATTCTGCAACATGCATGTGGAGAATTTGAACCACCTCTTTATTCACTGCCCTAGGAGTAAGGTGACTATGATAGAGGTATTACGAGCTTTAGGAACAAGTGACTACCCCAGCGAATATGAGGAATTATGGATTGGCCCCAAATTTGCATCAATTCGCCACGAAATGAAGGATGCGTGGTACATTGCCATTGCGGAAACCACTTGGGTGTTATAGCTAGACAGAAATAATTTCTATTTCCGTACTTCATGTAATACTATTTCTGGTAACTTTACTCATATCATGCATCTTATTTTTTTTGGGTTACAGTTGCTACCACAGGAGCGAGAGGTAGGATTGCCAAAGTCTTCCAGGTGGAGGACTTTGATGATGAGGAGGTAGAGTTTGGGCCGACACTGGACTGAGGGGTAGGCGCCCTCCTTACTCATCGGATTTTCTTTAGCTGCAGTCTCCGCTACTTTGTATTTTGTATCGACCTACCGTATTTTGGTCGTATGATGTATGGATGGTTAGACCCACCCTCCAAGATTTTGTTGGGGGATTATGTTTTATTTCCCTGCACTGTACTTTTGTATCTCTTCCGGTACATCAGGGTTGTTTTTTTAATTTTATATTAATGAAACAGGGTGGCATTATTCCACCTTTAACCTCAAAAAAAAAAAAATTACAGATGTTAACATGATTACAGGTAAGAAATACATAATAATGTATCTTTCCAAATTTTAGTGGTTCTTTTTTTAATTACGTTGGAGATAGGAAGGTAAATCTGACCTTAAAAAATATATAGGAATATAACACATATGAGTGATGTTACTTTTAATAAGAAACGGTAAGATAAATATTCATCATGTTCATGGGTGAAGTTGTTGGAAATTCCTGTTTCTTAATGAATCAACACAAGCATCATATCCAACTTAGGTAGATAGTAGTGCACTAGTGCTTGTGTTGATATGTCAAGCACTTTCATATTACAATTTGTTTCATGACAAGGACAAATAATTAATTAGCTTTTAATTAGTAATTTCATATTTCTATGAATTTGACTACATAATTTAACATATATTCTAAGCTTGTACTAGAGAATTCTTGTAACAACAATTAGATTCTTGCAGTTATTTGGCAGAGAGCACCCACAATTCTGACAATTTTAAACAAGCCGCCCATAAATCTCTATTTCCATAAACAACATTAATAATAATATAAGTCATGCTCCAAATAGACAATTATGTTAAAAAATAGTTCAATTCAAGTTGACATACTTAATAATCTCAATTTTGAGCAAGCGTCAGTGTGATCCACTGGTAAACATTTTTGTTGGTAATACGGCCGGTCCTCATATTTATAAGGCCTTGTGCAGAAAGGAAAAAAAGGTATGCTTTAAATATTCTAACACTAATTACACTAATTTTACTTGATTTATATATATATATATATATATATATATATATATATATATATATATATATATATATATATATGGAAGTCTTTCGTTGTGCACCACCTATGATGCACACGGCGTGTGCACTCGGCCTTCCCGCCTTCGTATCAACAATCCGAACCGTTCACATTGCTCTAAACATCTAAATTAGTCTAAATATGTAAAATCAAATCATTTGAAATTCATTTGCCCATCCATTGAAGTGTTACAAAATTGTATGGATGAAAATCATTGTTTTTTATAGTCACATGATGGATGGACAAATGTGTTTCAAATGATTTGATTTTACATATTTAGGCTAATTTAGATGTTTAGATCAATGTGAACGGTTCAGATCGTCGATACGAAGGCGGGAAGGCCGAGTGCACACGGAGGGATGGTGCACAACGGAAGATTTTCCTATATATATATATATATATAATACGAATTCAGTTGAAAAATATGAGTATGGTATACTCTTAAAAAAAATTTTGAATTCATTTTAAAAATACCTTCCAAATTTTATATCATTGGAGGCTCCAATACCTGTGACGACTTAATCGATATCTTGAATTAGTCATATTATCAATTAAGACGAAATAGTATAAATGTAGTTGAGGATCTTCATATTCTTGCAACGCAGAAAATACAAGATTAAAAAAGCTTCACGTATTAAGTCAATCTCAATAATTGACGAAAGCAACAACATAGAAATCATTTAAAAACTTTCTCTGAAAGAATATATATATAATCTTAAAAATTAATGAAAGAAAAATAGAAACCATTAAAAACTTTATATAAAAGTATATATATATAATGAATATGTATTTATATATATAATGAAAATAAATAGATATATATATATATAAAACGGGAAAAAAATTCAATAGCAAAGTTCGAACATGCGGCCATTAAAATTAAAGTCTATACCCTTAACCACTCGAACATAATAACATACATGCTAAAATTGGAATAAAAGCTCGATTAATTATATTTGTTGTCCAACGGGCCTCCTCATTGCGACCGCGCAGGAGTTCGAATACCGCTTGCACAAAAAAAAATCCCCAATTAATTTTAATTCGCGAACTTATTCCGGGGATAGAAAATAAAATCTCAATTGAGATAAACTTCACCAATAAGATCACATTAATATCATTTATAATCTTATGTTTAACTCATTTTTGTGAAGCTGGTTTCACTTTGTTAATGGTGTTTATGTGAGAATTAAAATTTGTAACTGGCTTATTTGGAATTGACAGAAGTGCATGTGGTCTCTATAGGAAAAATTACTATAACTATTATAATAGGAGAGTTGGAGTTATCGTTTGTAAATCTATCAACTTACGTGCAGGGCCGACCCTGAGTTCCTAGAGGCCCAAGGCGAAATGCCCAAATAATTTTTTGGGGGGTCCCTAATAACAATAAATTTTTACGCGCAAAATATGTGTTTATATTTACAAGAAAAATACAAATTTGAGACCCCTAAAATTGCAAAAAAATTGGTGGCCTGAGATGGCCGCCTCACCTGCCTCAAGGTGGGGGCCGGCCCTGCTTACGTGCATTGTCCGTGCATAACTAATATAAAAGATGTCTCAGGTTTGAGGCAAGACTACATCGGAGTTTTTACTTTAAAAAATATATATTTATTAACACGTACATCACACATGTAAATTACTAGTAATCTATAACTATTATAATGGGAGAGATGGGGTTCCAAACAAATAAACAATTTTTTATTGTTTTTTGTATGTTAGTCAACACGTGCAGCGTACGTGTTGGTAGGTTTTTTTTAATCTTTTTCCTTCTTCCTCCACGTGCATCGCACGTGCATGATACTAGTAACTATTATAATGAGAGAGATGGGGTTGTAAACAAATAAACAATTGTTTATTATTTCTTAGTGTGTGTGTCAACACGTGCAGCGCACGTGTTGTTTTTTTTGTCCTTTTCATTCCCCCTCCCCATTTTCCCCACGTGCAATGCACGTATATAATACGTAGATTATTTTTTTTTGTCCTTTTCATTCCCCCTGCCCATTTTCCCCACGTGCACCGCACGTGTATAATACATATTTTTAAAAAACACATCGCACGTGCATTATACTAGTAACTATTATAATGGGAGAGTTTGAGTTGTCGTTTGTAAATATACCAACTTACGTGCATTGCCCATGCATCAGTACTAATATAAAAAAGGTCTCTGGTTCGAAGCAAAACTACGTTGGAATTTTTACTTTAATTTTTTTATATTATTACATACATATCGTATGTGTAAATTACTAGTAAAAATAGTTACAGAAAACTTGCTATATATAATGATCGAAAATAATTACAGAAGGCGGAAATTGACTCTTTCTGCCGAGAAGTTTAAGTGATCAAACAACTATTTCAATCGTAACCTTCTGTTATAGTTATGATCAGATAATAAAAAATCTAGCTCTTAATTAGTTCCACAGTTAATGTGTATATTTTATAAGAAAAAAGGGGTATGAGCAACTTGCACATTTAGTAAATAAGCAATTGATGATGTTGCATACATGTAATTGGAAAACTCTTAAAAGGATTAGTTGTCCAATATATCACATACATGCCACATAATCAATTGCTCATTTACTAAATGAGCAAGTTGCTCATATCCCTTTTACCCTATTTTATACGTCTCGGTATAAGCTGTCTCTCCACCTAAATTTTTTTGCGATTGAAATTCATTCTGGATAGTAAATAGGATTAATTTTGCTGGACGGGTAAATTTCTCAAGTACCACAAGATTTTTTTTTTGGGGGTTAAATATCAATCACTAGTTTTGGTATAATTGCATATAGGTACATCATGTTGTCCCACCCTGCATGCTAGGGGAGGATTTATGTTTTCTTTCATGTATTGTAGGATCTGTACTTGGCTCAGTACTCTGAGTTTATTTTATTAACTCCTTATTAATGAAACATGGTGGTCATACTCCATATTTTCCTTCAAAAAAAACATATAGTTACATCAAATTTCTAAATATTTAATTTTGAACATGTTCATGCATCACAAATAGGGATGGTATCCGGGTTGGGCCCGACGGGTTTGCCCGGGTGGGAGGCGGCCCCGAGCCGGGGTTGGGTCCTAACCAGGACCGGTCCAGGCTGGGTTGGATTTTCACAGAGGCAACCCGAACCGACCCACGAACCCACTCTGGTCTAACCCGAGCGGGGCCGGTCTAGGCTGCTCTGTTTATTTGGTTTTTTATTTTATTTTGTTTTTACTCAAAAAAAAAAAAGAATAAATGTACAAGAAGAGATAAGAATCATAAGAGTGAAGCAAAATTATATATATTATTTATTTCAACTTGAAATAAGTTTTTACAACAATCAAATTATCAAACAAATACATATAATAAACTAAAAAATATACAAAGTTGCAGAATTACATGATTGCTTAAGGGGATAATCCAGAATTTGAGACAACCTACAGTTAGATTGAAGAGAGGGATTGAACTACTGTCATGCACCTCAACTTATCTAAATCCAAAATCTCATCACCCTAAATTCCATACTCAGCTTCGACGTAATCTTCAGGAGATCACTTTCACTTGTTGAGGTGTCCATTACTTTTTCTTTAGCCAGGTCCTATGCTTTCATTCAATCTTCAGTGCACATGAGTCAATGAATCTGACTTCAAGAAAGTCATGTAATCGGTCAATACCATGCTACTTGAAGAAAAAACATTTTCTAATACAACTATAGACACATGAGAGGTTAGTAGATCTCTGGCCATGTGTGAAATAATTGAAAATAGAGTTTCATGCTCTTTCTACCATTGTAATACACCATTCCTATCATTAGAACCCTCACTATCTTGTGAATTAAACCAGTTAATTCATTAGGTGCATTAATCATTGGTTTTTAAAACTAAATATGAGCAAGCAAATTTACAGTGGTATCTTCTAATGTACTCGTACCCTTACTTCTAGAAGAAGAAAAAGAAGTTGATACATTGGTTCGTCGAGTGGTACCACTAGATGCATAAGTTATATCATAAAAATTAATTATACAAATTATTCAATGTCAACTCAAATCTAGTTAAATAATCATTACATTCATATTGAGATTCATTTCAAAGTAAAGTAAAAAATATTTCAATCAAACTCTTTGTATCCGCTTTTGCAAGGATTCATTACAGTAGAAATACAATACAACATAGGATGATGAAATTTATCATAAATGGGAATAACAATATGACCAATGTAAGAATTCGAAATCACTTGATCAACTAAGTTCTTCCTTCACTAGATTGAGTAGTAGAGAGAGTTGATAGTAGTAGAGAGATTGAGCTTATTCACTTTTTTGTTGTTCTTCCATCACTAGATTGAAAGTAGTAGTAACTACAGAGAGTTTAGAGAATTGATAAATAGAGAATATTGTGAATTAGTGAAGAAAAATGAAAGAAGATATTAAGATTTTATAGAGGAAATTCCCAAAAAATCTACTAAAAAAAACAGTCAGCCAACCGTTTGACCCGGTCGGGCCACCTGTTGGACCCGGCGAGTTGGCCTGCCTGGCCGACGGTTGGAGTATAGTGGGTCGGGTTTGGGTCCAGTTGGAACGGGCTGCAGCTTAAACGGTCCGGATTGAGTGGATTAATTTTATATTTATCTCGACTTGGTCCGACCCGCAACTTGACCGGGTCGTTCGGGGTCGGTGGGAGGTGGCCCCGGGCGAGCTGCAGTTTAACCCGGCCCGTCTGCCACCCCTCACAACTGCTATAGGAAAAAGAAAATGATAAATGCTTTCACATAAAATGTCATGCAGGGTATGTATCCAGCGGTCAAAGCTAGCGCACCTAAAAACAAGCAGTTGGGCTACCATGAGGGCAAACCAGTAATTGAAGATAAACTACATGGGCATTCTCAAAAGAAATAACTCAATTGATGCTTCAAAGTAAAGAGAGTAAAGAACAAAAAAGAAAAGATTGGGTCCACCTTCTGTATCTCTCCAAATCTAAGCAGCGAATAATTGTTGGCATTTGGACGAATTGCAGGCGAACTGTGAGGCACGTGCCAAGCACGTTGGCCGGCTCAAGCCGGCTTTAGGGCCAATTACATGAACTGCACGTAATTTTTTTTAATATGTCCCACACTACACTCCCAGTTGTTGGTAGTAGAGCACTCGGTTAAGGTGTTGCTATCCGGTTTTTAACAGGCTATAATTATTTGGTGTTTTTTGGCAGAGAATTTAAATGTAAGACATTACATTCTACCAAACTGCTTAAATGGTTTCTATCCAAAAAAGAACATTTGATGGGTGAGTAGATGAAAGAATAATCACAGGTGGCAACTCTTTGGCAATGTACTAGGTAACTAGGCCATTTTTAAATCAATATTTGCATTTTTGGGCCACTATCGAAACTATTATTTGGTGTCATGTCAGCAGTGACCGCTATTCTCATTAACGGTATCTTCATTTTGAAAGTCGCGAATGAAAATGCGATATTTGTTTTAAAATATTTGAAACTTTTGTTTGTTGCCGCTATGCCCACTAGCAACTGAAATATATATGAGGTCACTAATGGGATTAGCGGCCTCAAATGAATATATTGAGACACTTAGAGTCTGTTTGGTTTGTTGTTTTTTTTCTTTTCTCTGTTTTCCAAAACCCCAAAACCCGTTTGGTTAGGTTGTTTTGTGAAAACAGTTTTCATAAAACTCCACTTCAACTATTTTCTGTTTTTTCACATCATATCTCTCTCTCTTTATATATATATATATATATATATATATATATATATATATATATATATACTTTTTTATATATACTATTATAATATTCTATTATTATTATAATATATTATTATTATAATATATTGTTATTATATATTATTATAATATATTATTATTACATATATATTATTATAATTATTATAGTTATTATATATATGTATATAATTAAATATGTTTATTATAATAAATTATTTTATATTATTATATAATATACAATTATTATAATATATTATTATTTTATATATAGTATTTTATATATGAGAAAAGTGCGCCTCATATAGAGTATGGGGAAATTTTCCTCATACAAAGTTATTATACTCACTTGGTGGGACCGTTATGGAAGATCCACTCCGTCCATCATGTTTATCATACTAATGGATGTATGTGTAGAAAAAATCAAGTGCTTTAGAGGCCATTCACCTATGCATCATGTGGTTGAAAAATGAACGATTTCAACAGTAATACGAATCGAATCACAAATTGGACCCACATGATGCATGGGTGAATGACCTCCAAACCACTTGATTTTTTCTACACATACATCTGTTAGCATGATAAAAATGATGGACAGACTGGATCTTTCATAAGGGCCCTACCAAGTGAGTATAATCACTTTGTATGAGGAAAATTTCCTCATACAAATATGAGGCTCACATTACTCATTATATATACTATTATTATTATTATTATATTATTATTATATATATTATTATTTTATTTATACTATTTTATATATATTATTATTATATTATATTATTATTATATATATTATTATTTTATATATACTATTTTATATATACTGTTATTATATTATATTATTATTATATATATTATTATTATATATATTATTATTATTATATATTACTATTATATATTATTATATATATTAATATATAATATATTACTGTTATATATTATTATATATATTATTATATATATTATTATATAATATACTATTATTATAATATAGTGTTATATATATATTTGTAATTGATGCGGTTTGTTTTTTGTCGCAGTGTGGATGCACCAGGTGTGAGTTCAGACTCAATTTGTAATGAGGGAAGAGTACGGTGCCGGATGGTGAGCGAGGGGCTCGCTTCGGCGCTTGAGGATCGGCTTGGATGGCCTCGCCTCGAGTACCTGCAGACGGTCCTGAAACACCGGGGTTTATCCCGGTGGCGGACCCTCCGACGATCTAGTCAGTTTCTGTGAGAGAGTAGCAGTAACTAGGGGAATTTAGGTGGTAAAGATTGATTACCTGAAAAGATGGGTGAGGGTCTGGTATTTATAGGGAATTCCAACTGGATTTGGATCCGCTTGGGGGCCGGGTCTGAACCCGAAAGCCCATGGGCCTGACGTGGCAGGAGGCCCAGGGGGTTTAGGGCGGACGTGGCAGTGCCAAGAGTGGTATAGGGCTGACGTGGCAAAGCCCTAGGTGGTATTTGGAGCTGACATGGCTGATTATGGGGCTCCTGTGCCTCTGGGAGAATCGGATGGCCTAGGTTGTGCCAGGTCATCCTCATTCCTCACCAGGCTGGGGGGACGGCCCGTGGGGCTGTCGCGAATCGGAGGCCGAGGGCCATCGAGGCTCGTCGGATACGAGGAGACCAGGTCTGTGGGGGTGAATTTACGGCTCGGTACCGAGGCTGTAGTGGTCCGGGGCCGAGCCGGATTGATTTTTATTATCCTTTTCGAATGAGCCATCCTGGGCCTTGGCTGGGCCCCAGGCCATTTTTACCCTACCACACAAGCCCCCCACTCCTACGGGGATGCGGGAGTTAGCCGTGGAGGAGTGTTTATGGTCGTGGAAATGGGATGGCGAATCGTTGGGCCTTCATGAGAAGGCTACCCTGGTGCCAGACCGAACCTCGAGCTGGTGAGGGATTATGGGTCGGCAAGGGTGTCGGCGAGCCGTTGAGCCTTCCTGAGAAGACTACCCTGGTGCTAGACCGAACCTCGAGCTGGCGAGGGATTATGGGTCGGCAAGGGTGATGGCGAACCGTGGTGCCTTCCTGAGAAGACTACCCTGGTGCTAGACCGAACCTCGAGCTGGCGAGGGATTAGGGGTCGGCAAGGGTGATGGCGAACCGTTGAGCCTTCCTGAGAAGACTATCCTGGTGCTGGACCGAACCTCGAGCTGGCGAGGGATTAGGGGTCGGCAAGGGTGATGGCGAACCGTTGAGCCTTCCTGAGAAGACTACCCTGGTGCTAGACCGAACTTCGAGCTGGCGAGGGATTAGGGGTCGGCAAGGGTGATGGCAAACCGTTGAGCCTTCCTGAGAAGACTATCCTGGTGCTAGACCGAACCTCGAGCTGGCGAGGGATTGTGGGTCGGCAAGGGCGGTGGCGAGCCGTTGAGCCTTCCTGAGAAGACTACCCTGGTGCTAGACCGAACCTCGAGCTGGCGAGGGATTATGGGTCGGCAAGGGTGGTGGCGAACCGTTGAGCCTTCCTGAAAAGACTACCCTGGTGCTAGACCGAACCTCGAGCTGGCGAGGGGTTATGGGTCGGCAAGGGTGGTGGCGAGCCGTTGAGCCTTCCTGAGAAGACTACCCTGGTGCTAGACCGAACCTCGAGCTGGCGAGGGATTATGGGTCGGCAAGGGTGATGGCGAACCGTTGAGCCTTCCTGAGAAGACTACCCTGTTGCTAGATCGAACCTCGAGCTGGCGAGGGATTATGGGTCGGCAAGGGCGATGGCGAGCCGTGGTGCCTTCCTGAGAAGACTACTCTGGTGCTGGACCGAACCTCGAGCTGGCGAGGGATTATGGGTCGGCAAGGGTGATGGCGAGCCGTGGTGCCTTCCTAAGAAGACTACCCTGGTGCTGGACCGAACCTCGAGCTGGCGAGGGGTTATGGGTCGGCAAGGGTGATGGCGAGCCGTGGTGCCTTAGAAGGTTTGAGCGGGGTGGCCTGCTGTCTTTGCGGAGCATTGAAGGCGCTCCGGGATCTGTGCAATGTTCCAATTTCCAAGGGGCATTAATGGCGCCGCCTAATAAATGCATGGCGCTTAGGCTTCCGTCGTTTGGCTTTCCCAATGTCAAAATGGCCGGTCTATAGGGGAGGTTATAAATACTCCTCTCCCCACAGCGGGTTTGATCACAGCAAGGGTGGTCCATCGGCCATCAGAGGTGTCTGCTTCGGCGGACGTCTCTCTCTTGCAAAATTTTGACCCTGAGAGCGTTGGACGGGTGGTTACTCTATTGCCTTGTTCTTCTCCCGTCCCTGACGGCCTCGATGTGAGTGTCAGGGTCGGGGGAGAACAAGGCAGAAGAGATGGCAGCCGTAGTTCGGTGCTCGGGGGACAAGGTACTGAAAGGTTTTAACCCTGGGGACCTCAGACTGGTGGTGACTTTGCCGTCTGGATCCTTTTTTGGTTCGGATGGCCCTGACACGGCTGTTTGCCCGAGAAAGATCCAGACGGGAGGGGTATCAACCGAATTCCGAACCTGGGGCTGAGGAGCCTTGGATAGATGGGTCGTCTCCGATCTCTGTCTTCCTTCTGGTGCTGACGGTTTCTGATGGTCTGTCAGCCCAAAGGAGTTAGAGATTGGAGGTGGGCCGATCTGCTTTCCGATAGGGTTCTAGGCGATGGTGGATTTCCGCCCACCCTCGAACAGTTTGGGGTTTCGGCTGCCGAGGCTGTAAGCCCCGACCTGTTCGCGGGTGAGAGGGGAGCCGACCGAGCCCTAGAGCCCGGGGCGCCTGTCTAAGGACGGTGCCTTAAATCTTAAGTAAGAAATTTTCTCCGCCGAACACTTCATCCGAACCGACCTCTGTGTGGTCTCCAACCGGCGCTAGGTGACGTCAGCAGCGCCAGTTTCGAGGATGACATGGCGCGATTCCATTGGTGGCAGATGCACGCAATTCGAGGAACAGTAATGCGAAAATCGAGGCGTCGCCTCTCTCTCTATAAATATCCCCCCCTCTTTCCCATTCTGTTCATTTCTCTCCTGCTGTCTTCTTAAAAAGAAATCAAACACTTCAGCGCTCGGCTTGACTGTTTAGCAGCACCGGCTCGTCAGTCCGAGGCAACCCAAAGGTTAGTTTGTAAGTTTCTTTTGTTAGGCACAGATGTCTAGGGCTCAGTCTGGTTCGTCAGTGTCGACGTCGAGGGGGGAAGGGAACCCTGTCTCAAAGTCGACTTCGTGGGAGGAGCCAGTGTGCGAGGAGGAGTCAGTACATGATGAGAAGCCTTCCGATTCGACTTCGTGGGAGGAGCCAGTAGGCGAGGAGGAGCTGGTGTACAATGTGAGGCCGTTACGCTCCCGGAAACCTTTCGTGGTGGAGAGTAGCGAATCTGAGGAGGCAAGCGACAGTTCGGACGAAGTCCAGGTTCTAGAGTTGACTTCCGAAGAGGAGGGTGGCCCAGAAGAGGGTGAAGCCGAAGGGGCTCGGATTGGAGGTGCGGGAGGGAGATCCACAGGTCAGGGTGTGGGTTCGAGCTCCACGCCGATCGGTCTGGGGCGATTATCAACCCCCTCGTCGGAAAGAGCCAAGAAGAAGAGGGTTCCGAGGAAGAAGGGGTCGAGGACTGGTGGCTCGAGCCAGGCGCCCGTTCAACGCAACTTAATGACAGGGTGGCCTGTATAACCGAAGCCGTTCCGTTGGTACCCCGACGACCTTTCTGATAAGGAGCTTTTTGGGGTCCAGCCGTCTTTCCCGAGCCGGAAGAGGGTGAAGATGGACACGCTACCGGCCGTCTTGGAGGCTGGTGACTTGGAGGCTTTGCAGTTGGTGTACCACATAGGGTCTGGCTACGAGCTCATGTTGCCGAACTCTACCCTGTGCCCGACCGACCCCCTGCCTGCTTGGTACTGCGTCTTCCCAGCGAACGCCTTCATCTCTGGACTGAGCCTGCCGATCCATCTGTTTGTTCAGGAGGTGTTGAATTGGGCGTCCCTGGCGCCGATGCAGTATGGGCCGAACTCCTGGAAGCAGATCATCTGCTTCGTGCTATTGTGCGAGGAGTAGAAGGTGCCCCTTCGGTTGAGCGTGTTCCGGGCGATGCTGGGGATCAGCTCGTCGGGGGAGTCGGAGGGTGTTTATTATATCTCGCCTCGGAGTAAGGGGAAGGTCGTCCATGGTCACCCGGACTTTATCAAGGAGTGGAAGAAAAAATATTTGGTGATCCGGAGTGAGGAGCCTTGGGACATCCCTACTCGATGGAACCATTCTAAGCCGAGCTTCAAAGCGCCGAGGCCGAGGGACCTGACGGCCGAGGAGTGGAGGTCCGTTGAGTGCCTCCGTCTGTCGCACAGTATCAGTTGGCCGAAGGTGACGGAGGGTCACCTGGCAAGCGTCGGACTGAGCCCGGCCGTGCTTTGTATGTAGTTGTTTCTTTTCTCTCGGTCTTGTTGTTCTTTTGCGCTCATTGTTCTTAATGGATCTTTTCGCAGGTATGGATCCCGAATCAATCAAGGCAAAGAGGCTCGCCATGAAGAAGCAGAAGGCCGAGACGATGGGGGACGCGATGAAGACGAGGGGGTCATCCCAGGTGGTCTCCGAGGTCCCAGACGAGCCTCTGGCAAAGAGGACGCGCTCGGAGACAGGCAAGGTGGTGGTTGCTCGGAAGAGCTCGGACAAGGGCAAGGCAAATGATCTTGATAAGGGGAAGGGTCCCCTGGTGGGATCAGAGGTAGAGGAGAGGTTGCGGCGACCGTGGGTGCCGGGTTGGTCGATCCGTGAGGGTGACTGCTTAACCCGAGGGCGCCAGGCCGTCGAGGTAGCGGATAAGCTGGCGACCCCCCGGGACCGCATGGAGATGAATGCCGAGACCCTGGAGGATGCGTACACGCGCCTCGTGCAGGCCAATGTGCTGGTAAGTTTGCCGACCCCGCTTGCCTTGTGATCACTCCGTAAAGGAGGTTTTCTTAGTAGTGCTTGGTTACTGCAAGCGACCGTGCAGGGGGCCCACGTGAGAGGCCTTTATGAGGCGGCCTTGGAGCGGGAGCGAGGCCGGGCTGACAAGGCCGAGCAGGAGATGAAGGAGATGAGGATAGAGCTCGAAGACTCGCATCAGAGGGAGCAGAAGATGAAGACCTAGTTCGACGCCAAGGAGGCGGAATGGGCAAAGAAGATGGCGGCTCAGAAGAAGAAGTTCGCCAAGGACAAGGAGGAGTTGACGGAGGTGGGTCAGAACCTGGTGATCAAAGCCCAGGACGAGTGCTACGCGAAGGCCCTCAGTCATGTGAGGCACTTCTACCCGACCATCGACCTGTCCAACTTCGACTACGACATGGAGATCGAGGGGACACCGAAGACCCCTAATGAAGAAGAGCCCGTTGATGACCCGGCTGCCGACCTCCCCGTGAACCCTGCCGATGTTGAGGTGGAAAAATAAGTTGTATAGTTTTGTCTTTCTTTTTCCATCTCTCGATTGTATTTACCTACCGCGGACTGGCCACCGCAATTTTTGTATGAAGTAATTCCATTTATAAAAGAGGATTTTTGACTGGCCAAGTGTTTTGACCTCGGATATTTCCGAACCTCCTTGCTTATGTGTTTTGAGTGGGCTGGTTCTCTTGTAGGTTACGGCTCCCCTCCCCGAGGTGGATTCCCGTCGTTCCGACGTGGCGTGGCTCCGGAGCAAGGTTGAGGCCCTGGAGGCCACGTTGGTTCACTACCGAAGGGGGGCTCGTGACACTGATGCGGCCTTCAACTATTACCGGAACAAGTCTGAAGCCCTAAGTGAGGAGGGGAGCCGACTGAGGAGGGCGATGGTGGATCGGGACCTCGGGAGTGTCGGTCTTGGATATACCATGTCGAGTGCTTCGGTGCAGAGGCCCTCCTCTGAGAGGCTACTTCGTGATGTCATTGTGGAGAAGGAGATGGAGATACACCGTTACAAGACGATGCTGGGTGTCTCGGCATCCTCCTCGGGAGGTCGGCGAGCGGAGGGGGTTCCCTCTGCGTTGCTGCTGCTGGAGCGTGTGCGACCAGTTGATGCCCAGAGCTCCGTGGCTGGTGTGTCGACCGTGGTTGAGCCTAAGGACCACCATGACGAGGAGAGGGCTCCTAGTCGTTTGATCGGAGTGGTCCCGCCATTCGTCGGACCCGAGGGGCCCTAAGATGGCGGCTTCCTTCAGTTTGAGATGAGTGGAGTGGTCCTGTAACGGTCTCTGTTTGTTTTTTCAGAACTAATAAGGGAGTATGAATAAAGAATTCTTTTCATTCTTTGCTCTGGTCAATAGTGTAGTGAATGATGGCGGAAGTGAGGTTCGGCCCCGTCGATCCGTGAGGGATCGGCGCGGGGCATTAGGAAGACTCCCTGGCCTGAAGTCGAGTCGGACCTACCGAGACGTTGGGGACGATACCGAAGTGAGGACTCGGGTGCCGATCCCATTGTCCGGTGTTAGGTCGGGGCTGCCGAGGCGTTTGGAGTTTGACAAAAAGAGATTTCTTTCATATATGATAGGGAGGGTCGTTAAAACGGCCCTTTACACATGAAAGCTTACAAAAAATATTATTTACATTAGCCAAGCTAGAACCTACGTTCGCTCTTCCAGGAACTTCATTAGGTGCTCGGCGTTCCAGGGTCGGCTGATCAGCCGGCCGTCCATATCTGCCAGTCGGTATGTACCAGGGCGTACAGCCTCGACTACACGGTATGGGCCTTCCCAGTTGGGAGCCAATTTCCTCTTCTTGGTTGGGTCGGAGACGGACAGTTTTCGTAACACGAGGTCCCCCGCCTTGATGTTTGTGGGGCGGACCTTCTTGTTGTAAAACTTCTCGATCCGTCGTTGGTAGATGCTCCTTCGGATTGAAGACTTCTCTCTGACCTCGGCGACGAGGTCCAGGTTGGCCCTCAAGCTGGATGAATTGTCTGCTTCGTCGAAGGCCATGATACGGGGAGAAGGCAGGCCGACCTCGACGGGGATAACTGCCTCCGTCCCATAGGTCAGACTGAACGACGTCTCCCTCGTGGGGATCTTCTTGGTGGTTCGGTGCGCCCATAGCACGCTAGGCAGTTCTTCGACCCACAGGCCTTTGGAGGAACTGTCGAGGCGCTTTTTGATGCCGTCGAGGATTTTCCTGTTCGCGTTCTCCGCTTGGCCGTTGGACTGAGGGTGGCAAATAGCGGAGAAACGTTGCTGGATGCCGATGTCTGCGCAGAAAGTTTGGAAGTTCTGACCTTGGAATTGGGTTTCGCTGTCCGTGACGAGGACCCGAGGGATTCCGAACCGGCAAATGATGTTCTTCCAAAAGAATTGTTGTACTTGGCGCTCGGTGATGCTGGACAGAGGCTCGGCTTCGAGCCACTTGGTGAAGTAGTCGATGGCGACTATCAAGAATTTCTTTTGTCCTACTGCCACGGGGAAGGGGCCCACAAGGTCCATGCCCCACATGGCGAATGGCGTAGGACTAGTCAGGGATCGGAGATTGGCTTGAGGAAGCCTCTTGATAGGGGAGAACCTTTGGCAGGGGCCGCACCTCTTGACTAGGTCTTGCGAGTCTTGGAGCATGGTCGGCCAATAGTACCCTTGATTCAGGGCCTTCCGAGCGAGTGTTCTGCTCCCCATGTGGCATCCGCCGATCCCCTCATGAAGATCTTTTAGTGCGTAGCTGGCCTCGTCGCTGGTGAGACAGCGGAGGTATGGTTTGCCGTCGGCCAAGGTGTATGAGCGTTTGAAGAGGACGTCGTCAATCATGACGAACCTTTCAACTCGGACCCTGACTCGTCTAGCTTCGGCCCGGTCTTCAGGAAGCTCGACACTGACTAAGAATTTCCGGATGGGAGTGGTCCAGTCGTCTGGACTGGTACCGTCTTGGACACACATTGCCTCCTGGTCTTGATCGTTGATACTTGGCTTCAATAGGATTTCGATGAGTACCGTTTGGTCGAGACCCTCGAAGGAGAAAGAGGCGAGTTTTGACAACGCATCTGCTTGAGCGTTCTGCTCCCTAGGGACTCGAATGACTGTGGAGTGGCAGAAGGACGCTAGGAGACGTCGGACCACTGCCAAATACCTCACCATGCGATCATCGCGGGCTTTGTATTCTCCGGTGATCTGATTGACCACGAGCTGAGAATCGCTGAAGGCCCAGATTTGCTTAGCTCCGGCTCGGTGTGCTAGGGTCAACCCGGCGATCATGGCCTCGTATTCTGCCTCGTTGTTGGAGGCCGGAAAGTTGAGACGGATGGAGTATTGAAGTAAGAATTGGTCGGGGCCACGAAGGATGATGCCAGCCCCACTCCCCGTTTCGCAGGATGATCCGTCGACAAAGACCTCCCAGGTCGGATCCGAGCCCTCGATGTTGGGCTGCTCGGAAACGGTGCACTCAGTTATGAACTCGGCGAGGGCCTGCCCTTTGATGGCCGTCCTCGGCTGATAGCTGATGTCGAACTGACTCAGCTCAATTGACCACTTGACTAAGCGGCCGGAGTTTTCGGGCTTGTGGAGGACAGTCTTCAGTGGCTGGTCGGTCAGTACTTGGACGGAGTGGGCCTGGAAGTAAGGACGGAGTTTCCGGGCTGCCATGACCAAAGCATAGGCCACCTTCTCTATCTTTGCGTACCTCGTCTCGGCGGGGAGCAGGACTTTGCTCACATAATATAATGGTCTCTGGACCCTATCTTCCTCTCGGACGAGGACGGCGCTGAGGGCGCTATCCGAGGCAGACAGGTAGAGCCATAGTGGTTCACCCGGCTCGGGCTTGCTGAGGAGAGGAGGGTTGGTGAGGTACTGCTTCAGCTGTTCGAAGGCTTCTTGTTGATGGGTACTCCAGAAGGGGAGAGACTTCTCCCCTGACTTGGAGAGGAAACGGCCGATTGCAGCCAACCGGCCTGTAAGCCTCTGAACCTCCTTGACATTCTGGGGCGGGGCCATGTCAATAATAGCTTGGATTTTCTCGGGATTCGCCTCGATGCCGCGCTGGCTGACGATGAACCCCAGGAATTTCCCAGTGGAGACGCCGAAGGCACATTTAGCCAGGTTGAGCCTCATGTTGTGATGCCGGAGGACTCCGAAGGCTTCCTCGAGGTCGGCGACGTGGTCCGGCCCGGCCCGGCTCTTGACGAGCATGTCGTCGACATAGACTTCCACGTTGCGGCCGATCAGGTCTTTGAAGATTCTGTTGACGAGCCATTGGTATGTGGCTCCGGTGTTTTTCAGCCCGAAGGGCATAACGCGGTAACAAAACAGACCCTGGTCGGTGACGAACGAGGTCTTGGAGATGTCCGGTGGAAACATCCAGATCTGATTGTACCCCGAGAATGCATCCATGAAGGACAGTAGCTCATGCCCCGAGGTTGCGTCGATTAAAGCGTCGATACGGGGGAGGGGGAAAGGATCTTTCGGACATGCCTTATTTAGATCCGTAAAGTCGATACAGATCCGCCAGCCCCCGGTTGCCTTCTTCACCATGACGACATTAGCCAACCACTCGGGGTAGCTGACTTCCTGAATAAATCGAGCGGACAAGAGTTTGTCGACCTCTGTCTTCACAATTTGCTGCCTCTCCGGGGCGACTTTGTGCCTCTTTTGGACGACCGGCTTAGAGTCCGGGATGACGCTCAGCCGATGCATGATCAAGTCTTCGGAGATCCCGGGCATGTCGGAGGGCTTCCAGGCGAAGAGATCAACGTTGCGGTGGATGCAGGCGATTATGCCTGGCTTCAAGTTCTCGAGGAGCGAGCGGCTCACCCGGAACCATTTCGATTCATCCTCGGCGCCGAACAGGACCTCCTCAAGCTCGTCGACAGGCTCGGGAGCAGGGCCGTCCCTCTCGGGTTCGAGCTCAACGGCATCGAGGGGGAACACACCCCTCCGACGGCGGTCATGTAGCACGACCGCGCTGCTTCTTGGCTACCTCGGACGATGCCGACCCCTTGCGGGGTGGGAAATTTAAGTTTCAGATGGTAAGCCGAAGGTACCGCTTGAAGGGAGCACAGTCCGGGTCGGCCGAGTATGGCGTTGTAAGCCGCTTTGACGTTTACCACCATGAAGTCCATGGATTCGGTCATCTTGACAGGAGCCGATCCCGCGGTAACGTCAAGAGTAACAATCCCTTCTATTACGACAGGGACGCCGGAGAATCCATGCAAGGTGTATCCGGCTGGCTTGAGTTTGCCTCTGGGCAGTTTGAGATTCTCGAAGGCTTCGAGGAAGAGAATATTTACCGAGCTGCCGTTGTCGACGAGGATTCGGCGAACCTCACAATTAGCCATGTGGAGGCCAATGACGAGGGCGTCGCAATGAGGGAGGCGAACGCCTTTGAGGTCCTCTCCGGAGAAGGAGATAGGCACCGGTTGCAACCTGGGCGAGGGGTTATCTTGGACAGCATTCACCTCCCGGATGAAGGCTTTTCGGGAAGTATTTGATTCTCCCCCCATTGCCCCCCCGTGGACACAGTGCAAGATGAATGGCGTATCCACGGCTCCCTCGGGTTCGGAGTCCCGATCCTAGATGCGGTTCGGAGGCGAAGGCCTCCGGTTCCTAGCATCTCGCCGATCCCGTGGGCCTTCTCTGGTGAATTCTCGGAGGTACCCTCATGAGATGAGTTCCTCAATCTCGTCTTTCAGGGCCCGACATTGGTCGGTTTCGTGCCCATGATCTCTGTGGAAACGGCAGTAGAAGCGCTGATCTCGCTTCTTGTTGTTACTTGGTCGGGGAGGTAGTCGGATAGTGCCTTTGTCTTCGATTTCTAAGAGGATGGCGGACACGTTATGTGTCAAGGGAGTGTACCTTTCGAAGCGAGGGACCGGAGGTGCCCTCTTCGCGCCGACCCCTTCCTTTGCTATTTTTTTGGCAGGTTCGGCCTCATCGACCCTGCGCTTGCCCTTCCCCACGACTTCTTTGCTGCCCTCTGGGTTAAGAGCTTCTTCAGCTCGTATGTACTTCTCGACCCGGTTGAGAAGGTCAGGGAAGTCCAGAGGTGGCCTCTTTGCTAAGGAGACCTTTAGCTGGTTGTGCCGGACATTGTATCGGAAAGCTGCCGAGGCGACCCCTGCGTCGAGGGCAGAGACGGATCTGGCCTCGGTTGTGAACCTCTTGACGAAGTTACGGAGCGACTCCCCCTCCCTCTGGGTGAGGTCGAGCAGGGAAGCGCTCGTTCTCTCAGCCTTTCCGCTGGTGATGAAGTGGGCCAGGAAGCTGGCTTCCAGCTGGTCGAACGAGAAGATCGAGCCAGGGGAGAGTTTGGAGAACCAATCCCTGGTCGGACCCCGGAGGGTGGCCGGGAAGGCTCGGCACAACAGGGGATCCGAAGCGCTGTGAATCATCATGATGGTTTTGAAGCCCTCCATGTGATCAACTGGATCACCCTCGCCGTTGTAAGTCTCGAACTGTGGAGGCCGGAAGTTTTGGGGGATCTCTGCTTCTATGATGTTGACGGAAAATGGAGGTCGAGAGGGCCCACGTCCTTGGGCTAGGTTGGGATTCCCGTCGCCGATGCGCTCGATTCGATTCTCCATCTCTAGGAGGCGTCGGAGTACCTCGTCTGTGCGCTCAGGAGGGGGAGTCGGCGCACGAGAGTGACTTCTCCCTTCGCTCATTTGAGGGGGTCGGCCATAGGTCGCGGACCTTGGCGCTCCATGGAGGGCCTCCATGATTTCATCTCTGAAGCTTCTGAACTCGCCCCTGGTGACCGCGCCATGGTCGGAAGGGTCGGGTCGTGGCATAGGAATTCGGCCGATGCGGCTGAGTGCCGACGGCCTGGCCCCTTGCGCAGGCCTGGAATGGTTCGGGGCCGAGTTGGAAGTGGTCCCTCCCCTAGCCTGGCTGGCCCTTCGGTTCAGAATGACCCGACGAAGGTCGGGTTCGGCGACGTGTGAAGCGCTTCGCTGGGGTCCGGGGTTTCCACCCGGATTATTGGATGCTTGCCCTCCGTCGAGGGCCCCCTCGGGAGGAGGCCCGTCTGGTCGGGCGGAACGGGCCGATCTTCGGGCTCGGGGAGCCATGGGAGATCGGGTCGAGGGAGAGCGTCGGTGGCGAGGCTCGGACTGTCGTCCGTACCGAATAAAGGGTTCCCACAGACGGCGCCAACCTGATGCAGTTTGTTTTTGGTCGCAGTATGGATGCACCAGGTGTGAGTTCGGACTCAATTTGTAATGAGGGAAGAGTACGGTGCCGGACGGTGAGCGAGGGGCTCGCTTCGGCGCTTGAGGATCGGCTCGGATGGCCTCGCCTCGAGTACCTACAGACGGTCCTGAAACACCGAGGTTTATCCCGGTGGCGGACCCTCCGACGATCTAGTCAGTCTCTGTGAGAGAGTAGCAGTAACTAGGGGAATTTAGGTGGCAAAGATTGATTGCCTGAAAAGGTGGGTGAGGGTCTGGTATTTATAGGGAATTCCAACCGGGTTTGGATCCGCTTGGGGGCCGGGTCTGAACCCGAAAGCCCATGGGCCTGACGTGGCAGGAGGCCCAGGGGGTTTAGGGCGGACGTGGCAGTGCCAAGAGTGGTATAGGGCTGACGTGGCAAAGCCATAGGTGGTATTTGGAGCTGACATGGCTGATCATGGGGCTCCTGTGCCTCTGGGAGAATCGGATGGCCTAGGTTGTGCCAGGTCATCCTCATTCCTCGCCAGGCTGGGGGGACGGCCTGTGGGGCTGTCGCGGATCGGAGGCCGAGGGCCATCGAGGCTCGTCGGTACGAGGAGACCAGGTCTGTGGGGGTGAATTTACGGCTCGGTGCCGCGGCTGTAGTGGTCCGGGGCCGAGCCAGATTGATTTTTATTGTCCTTTTCGAATGAGCCATCCTGGGCCTTGGCTGGGCCCCAGGCCATTTTTACCCTACCACAATAATATATTATTATTATTATTATATAATATATGTATATATATATGTGTGTGTATGTGTGTGTATTTCATATTATTATATAATATACAATTATTATAATATATTATTATTTTATATATACTATTATTATATTATATTATATTATTATTTTATATATACTATTTTATATATACTATTATTTCATATATACTATTTTATATATACTATTACAATTACCTATTATTATTATAATATATATTATCATTATTATATATTACTATTATATATTATTATATATATTATTATATAATTTATTTATTATTATAATAAATTGTTTAATATATAATTTGAATATATTATTATTACATATATATTATTATAATTGTTATATATTATTATACTAGATTTGCCCGTGGGCACGTGCCTACGGCACGTATTCAGAACAATATAACACACGAAAAGCCCTGTAAACAGTGAAACAACAATTATGTAGTTCAAGTTTGAATAGTATGACAATAATTAGTTGTAAATAAAAGTCCATGTTTCTATTAGTATATGTTGAAAAATAATTATAAATGAGGGTGTAAAGTCCAACTTCACAGAATTTTAAGGATGAAAAATGATGAAATTTAACTGTTGAAAAGATATTTGCTATTTTCAATATAACATGTGCAATAAAAAAATATAAAAATTCTGAAAATTTTACAAACCTGAAATCTTAAAATCTAAATTTGTAAGTTTGTAAGTAAATAAAGAAAGAATGGGAGAGAGAGAGAAAAAGAAAAACATGAAAAATTGTAAGTTTGTAAGTAAATAAAGAAAGAATGGGAGAGAGAAAGAGAAAAACATGAAAAATTGAAGAAAGAAGAGAGAAATAGTAATAAAGTAATGAGTTTTTTTAGTTATGGGGGGAAAATTTTAATTTTGGGATTTAAAATTTTGGGCGGAAAAATATATTTTGTAAAAATCAATCTAAGCCATTGATTTTAGGGAAGATTGAATGATAGTCACTTGATAGCTTTCTTTGTAATTTATTATATAGATATATGTATATTATTAAATATGTATATTATAATAAAATACTTTATATTATTATATATTAGTATATATGTATCTATATAATAAAACACAAAGAAAGCTATCAAGTGGCTCTCCTTCAATCTCCAAGAAAATTAAAGGCCCAGATCTAACCTCACAAAACATAATAAAACACAAAGAAAGCTATCAAGTGGCTCTCCTTCAATCTCCAAGAAAATTAAAGGCCCAGATCTAACCTCACAAAACATATTTTCCCCCTAAAAATTTTCCCCCAAAACTCAAATTCAAATCTCCACCCAAAACAACTCCTATATTTATTTAATTATTTCTCTCCCTCTCTCTCTTCTATTCAAAAATTTAAGAAAATAAAATTTTTAAATTTTTTTTAAAAATAAAATACTAATAAACTAAAAAAGTTAAAAATTAAAAACTTTAAAAATAACTCAAAAAATCAAAAAAAAATCATATAATATGTTTTTTGCTAGACCCCCAAAAGTTTCTCATATGAAATGTTTGCTACTTCAATTAATAACTGGATCTCCAAAATTATTTTATATGATCAAACATGGTGCACTGTTCCAAAGACGTGCCGTAGGCACGTGTCAACGGGCAAAACTAGTATGTATACAACATGTATGTATCAGAGTATATATAATGTATACAGTATATACATACAACCAAACCTATACATACATTATAATCTCATTTTCAAAAAATTGTTTTCATAAAAAACTATTACCAAACAGTTTTTACACTCTCATTTTCAGAAAATTGTTTTCAGAAAACTCTTTTCAAAACAACAAACCAAACACAACCGCGATTTCTAGAGTGCTTTTGCTTTCTTGGAAAAAAAATTTAAAACCGAGGTCACTAGTCCGAATAGCGACCTCAGTAGAAAACTAAATCTCCTTACTTTCTGTAAGATTTGCAAAATAATTATCCAACTAAGGTCGCTATTGTGAATAGCGACCTTATTATACTTCGGTCGCTATTCGCAATAACGAGCTCAGTCGGAAACTCACACTACAAACCGCACAGGCTATAGCGGCGCTTTTACAAGACTATAGCGGCGTTTTTTGGCGCCGTTGTAGCTCATAACGGCGCTTCTGAAATCGCCGCTAAAAGTGCAGTTAGAACGTGCGTCATTATAGTCACATAGGCTATCGCGGTGTTTACGGACGCCGCCGCTATAGGGTGTCCACCTACAACGGGGTTGCCAAACCGCCGTTACAGGAACGTTTCGTTTTGAAAAAATAGAGCTATAGCGGCACTTTTTGCAAGCGTTGGGACTGCACCACGATTAAAAGCTACCATTGGTACCCTGCTGCGGCGCTTGTCCAGCGCTGCGATAGAGGGTACTCAAAAGCTGTAGTACCTATTGCGGCGTTTCTTGGGAAACACCGCGATAGGTTTTTTTTTTTTGACATTTTATTGCAAAATTTTCAATTGAGAAAACCAGTAATTAATCGCATATTATAAATACATGTAATCATATTAAATTTAAATGCAAATCAGGTAAATCAATAACAACATCTTAATCAAGAACCAAAAGTCACACATCACAAAAAACAACTCAATAGAAAACATGTTCCGCTATAGCCCATGCGGTTTGTAGCGTGTTCCGCTTCTTAGCAGAACAGTCGAGCACTACAAAGGGTACAATTAAATGGAGGCTATATATGAACTGTCGCGGCGTTGTATGCATTGTACTTGTCAAGCTAAAACTTGATATTAGTCTATCTCCCTCTATTACATAATGTACATGACCTAGTTCCTCCATATCCTGGAACTGTCAAACTAATAAAGTTGTTCCTGTGTACTATCACAAGTATACATATATTCAGCTACAAAATTGTCGAATCCATTGTTGACACAATCCATTTAAACCGCAGCTGCTGTCTTCTTTCATCTTTGACCATCAACTGTGAGATTAACCAAATTTACAGATAATTGGCAGCCAATGGCATTTTAAGTACGAATATCACATTGTTATACTCAATTTCTCATACTAATTTTAGATAGAAAATTATGATGATCCATTTAAATTTGATTTGTTTAAAGATGAATGGAATTCTACAAAGAAAAATGTGATCATTGTTTGTTCATCTAGATTCTTTCATAGTTTACAGGTACTTAGAGGGTTGTTCTTTTAGATGCAAAAGCTTGATCTGTCAATATGCAAAAAATTGTGAACCAAATGTAATGATACGATATCTTTGTAAGTCATGAGCATATAAAAGATGAAGCTTTAAGCCATTTAGCTTGTTGGAATCAGATAGATTTTGCAGAGACTACTAAACAATTATAGTATTTTTTCTGAACGCCGATAGGGTTTAGAATAGTTACATGATAACTTACAAGAAAGCTTGAGAGACATACAAGACGGTCATAAATAATTATATCATGAATCATACCTGTTGCAGGATCAATATGTACAAAGAAACTGGCAGCAACTATGAGATAACATAGGATAAGCATTAGAACCTTCATATAATTTGCAGCACCATCCTGAGAAAGATACAAACTCAAATAACTGAGATGAACAAATAAATTTTTTTTCCAAAAAGTACAGCATAAGGGAGCTACCGAAAATGGAAAGACAAAAGAAAGTGGAAGTATAAATTGTGGACTTCAGAAAGCACCTAAAGCATGATTGCCACAACCAGCACTGTAATGAAGATAGATGCCGTTTCAAATAACTGGAAATTCAAGTCCATCTGCTTCCCCATAATCCAACCAACCACCACACAAAATGGAATCTGCATATAACAAAACACTAACTTTTTTGCAATGCAAACATGCATACATCTTAGCACTTGTAAATTCTTACTTGAAGGGGAAATCAACATATACAAAATGCATGGTTCAATTCAAAGCCAAAATTCATTTTCACTCGTCCTGAAAGGTTTCCGCAAGTATTCATTTTCACTTGTACTCTAAAAACTATTTTAGTGGAGAACAAAATTTTCACTTTTACTGTTTACAAGATTTTTCGTATACTGTGTTGTTCTGAAGATATGCCGTAGGCACGTGCCCACGGGCAAATCTAGTAATATGATAAATTTACTTCTTTTTAAATTATCTTGTTCCACTCTCTTCTTCCATTTTCTTCCCCATAATTGAGCCCAACCTATACCCATTAAATCCCGACCATTCTCCCTCTCCTCTCCACCGCCCTTCCTACTCCCATCCTCCTCTCATTAACTCTCATCATTCTCTCACCCTCCTTCAATTTTTCAAACTCTATGAAATATTTCAAACTCCAAAATTCTAAATCGCCAAAAGTCCAGTAGATAATCTTATATGATAAATACAATAATATGACTTGATAAATCTAAATTATCCATGATCTTGTAATTTATTGTACGTGTTCAATTTGTTATCGCCCATACATTGTCAAGCGTGAATTTTTTTACCCTCTAAAGAATAGATGAACAACACAAGTGTATATTATATTTGACTTTAATGACAACTGAAATAATGCAAAAGGAAGCCCTTTAGTTGCGAACTGGGTTGTGCGAAGTCGGCGTGCGAACTGTGTTAGAGCCTGAATATAAAATAATAAGAATATCCAACAAAGTTGTGAAGAATTCAAATACAGAAAGGAAAACAGTAAGCAATAAACTTGTACAGAGTCGAGATTTTTAAGAATCTCTGTCCTTAAAGCAGAATTTGCCCCGTAGTGCGACGGTTACCGGCAAATCGCTTCCCAGGATACAACTGTACCTTCTCTGAAGAATGCGGCACCCTTGCTTCAGAGACAATGAACTGCTGTCTGTGTGTACTCTCAGTTTACAGACACTGACTCAGAGCAGAGGAAGAAGAAGAGGAAGACTGAAGTGCAAAAATTTTCTGTATATATCTGGGAGCTGATGTCTGGGTCTGGATATATAGATAAGAGTTGGACTGGAGACTGTTCAGCAGCCATTACTCTGTAACAGCAGAGTAATGGGGACTCTTCAGCTTAGTAACTGGTGAGCCATTACTCTGCTGTTACAGAGTAATGGCCCCAGTTACTGAATCTGAAAAGTCTTTTCAGTTCAGTAGGGGAAGAGGCTGTCTGGGCAAAAAGGTAAAATAAAAATTTAAGCCAGACCAAGCCGAGCCGAGGCCGAGGCCGAGGCCGGAGCCGGGGCCGGGGCCGGAGCCGGAGCCGGAGTCGGGCCGGGCGGGGCGCGCGCGCGCGCGTGTGTTTGTCATTTTGGCTAAGTCCTCTCTCCACTACACGTTAGTGGTAACCCCCGGGCCACGCCCTCTAGTCCAGTTTTCTAGTATATATACTAGTAACAATCTTTCCCAATTTCCGATATGGGACTATCCATTTGTTAAGTTGGTACCTTTATAGTACCCAACTTTGGATCAACATTTCTCATTCATACGGAATTCATTTTTGGCAAGTGAGTATACTACGGAATAGTACTCGACGAGAGGATCGCAATCCACTCATTTTTCGGTGCCGCCGGTGGCCGGAGCTTGCCGGAATCCGGCCCGGAAAACTGCAAAAATTAATTCCAACAATCCCCCACATGAATGGAAATTACCAAACCATGTAATCCAGACACGACAGAAAAGCAAAAAACATGACAGAAAGACTCTGAGAGTACAATCGGAAAATCACTGCATCAGGAATGGTAGTAATTTTTCAACTTTGAACCACCCTTAGTAATTAGCTATCAGATTCACTTGACCAGGTAGTGATCATGATGTCTTGAACTACCCGGGCGTTCATGTGAACCTAGACAATAACTATCACACAGTTTCATCTCCTCACAGAACTAAGTTCTCTTGTTGTGTTCATTTTGGCCTTGAACATCCCTGGTTAATCATGAGTGAACTTGGAGAATGTAGCCTCTCTTCATTCTCCTAGAAACGGCCCCATTTTACACTCACAAGGTGATTTCCCATAAAGAGTATCCTGCTATACCCCACTTTTATTTCAAAGCTATGGGAATCATTAAAAGCCAAGCTTATCCTAACTATTTGCATGCAGCACTTGTTTTATTATCCTAAGAATGGGTATGAGATGTTAATCTCTCAGTGCTTTCGTCGATTCAACAAGATTTAGTTGTCCCTTTGAACCTAGATCTTGGGATCTCCAATTTCTAGGTAGGGTTTCCATCAAGTATCCTCTTTCGTCATAGGCTTTAAACCCATTCCTCTTGATGATCTCACAACCTGCTCTTGCGACAGACCTTTAGTAAATGGATCCGCTAGGTTGTCGGCCGATTTTATATATTCTATAGAGATTACTCCATTTGAGAGCAGGTGTCTAATGGTTTTGTGTCGCCTTCTGATATGACGAGACTTACCATTATACATGCAACTCAGTGGCCGTGCTATAGCCGATTGGCTGTCACAGTGTACACATAAGGCAGGCACTGGTTTTTCCCACTGTTGCCGCTAAATTCGGTGTGGGGGCAAACAGATGAATTTGTGGATTCTTAGGGAAACTGAATAGTAAACCTGTATACCTGTTCCACCGGGCGTCGATCGTTGCTCCCGCCGTGCACCTGCAAAAAGTGCGAGACACCGGGGTTGTTCCCAGCGACGCACCCTCCGACGCTCAAGTCAGTAACCAGAAATGATTATGAAAGAGCGTTTAACTAGCAAAAGATTGATTACCTCTGAATGGAGGTGGGTGGGGGGTATTTATAGGCGTCTTAGAGAACAGTTTAGGAATGTAATCCCTGTGGTCTGATATGGTATAATCTCCTGGTAAACAGATTAGGAATGTAACCTGATAAGGTATATTCCTGTAATCAGATAAGGAATTTAATCCCCAAATCCCGGTGAAAAGATTGACGTTCATCAGGACCGTTGATCAAGATTGATCAGGGATCCTGATTTTCTCTTGTTGGGTTAGGTGTGCAGCGGGTTAGAGCCCGCACCCTCTTGTTAGTGGATCCGCTCCTGGGTTATTGGGTTCCTGAGGAGGAGATCCAATAACCATTTTGGACCCTTTTTGTAGAGAAATTACTGTCTTGCCCTTGGGTTTCAAGATTCGTACCTGATTTGGACGATCCTGATTAAACCCCATTTTTAGCCATATCACGAGCCCCCCACTCCTAAAGACTGAGTGTGATCAGACTTTAAGGAGTAGTCTAACCGTTTCAGTGGCTAGTGGAGTTGTATCGGGAACTAAATGGAACATTGCTGAATTGCGAAGGAGGTGGTATGGTGATTTTTCCTGCAGATGGGACTCTTGAACCGGTGTTGTGCTCTTTTTATTTGGCGGTTTGGCCGTCTCCGTTTGTTGGGGGCTGGTGCCAAGGACGCCGAACCCACGCACGTGATGCAGTCGGCACTGCGGACATTCGGCAGCCGATGCCGAACTCACATGGCGCTGAGCTCGCCCCCGTAAAACGGTCGGTGACGCGAGTGTTCGGCGGATGATGCCGAACTGAATTGACGCCGAGCTCACGCCCGTAAAACGGTCGGTGGCACGAGTGCTCGGCGGATAATGCCGAGCTGAAATGGTGCCGAACTCGCGCCGTAAAACGGTTGGTGGCACGAGCACTCGGCGTGGGTGCCGAACTGAAATGGTGCCGAACTCACACCCGTAAAACGGTCGGTGGCACGAGTGCTCGGAGTATGGTGCCGAGCTAAAATGGTGCCGAACTCACGCCCGTAAAACGGTCGGTGGCACGAGCGCTCGGCGTGGGTGCCGAACTGAAATGGTGCCGAACTCACGCCCGTAAAACAGTCGGTGGCACGAGTGCTCGGCGTGGGGGCCGAACTGAAATGGTGCCGAACTCACGCCCGTAGAACGGTCGGTGGCACGAGTGCTCGGAGTATGGTGCCGAGCTAAAATGGTGCCGAACTCACGCCCGTAAAACGGTCGGTGGCACGAGCGCTCGGAGGATGGTGCCGAGCTAAAATGGTGCCGAACTCACGCCCGTAAAACGGTCGGTGGCACGAGTGCTCGGAGGATGGTGCCGAGCTGAAATTGTGCCGAACTCACGCCCGTAAAACGGTCGGTGGCACGAGCACTTGGCGTGGGTGGTGCCGAGCTAAAATGGTGCCGAACTCACGACCGTAAAACGGTTGGCGGCACGAGTGCTCGGAGGATGGTGCCGAGCTAAAATGGTGCCGAACTCACGCCCGTAAAACGGTCGGTGGCACGAGCGCTTGGCGTGGGTGCCGAACTGAAATGGTGCCGAACTCACGCCCGTAAAACGGTCGGTGGCACGAGTGCTCGGCGAAGGTGCCGATCTGAAATGGTGCCGAACTCACGCCCGTAAAACGGTCGGTGGTACGAGTGCTCGGCAGCTTGTGCCGAGGTTTCTGACTTATCTTTTTTAGGTGGAGTTTTGGCGGCTTCGACAGTACTTGCGGATGTGATCCTCAGGGCTTCTGACAGATGTGACGTCGACTGAGCTTCTGACAGATGTGACGTCGTCTGAGCTTCTGACAGATGTGACGTCCATTAATGCCGCCTCCTGGGCTTCTGCCAGATGAGATGGTCATTAATGAGCCGTCCGGATCAGCGTGAAGAACAAGGTGACGTTTGGAGTCTCTTTTTGTCGTTTTGCGGGGGTGGGCCTGCAGTAAAGGCCCATTTACCTCGATTGAAGCGCTGGCTCCTCTATAAAATCCTCACCCCCCTCATTTTTTACTTTCCAAGTTTTCGCTCGTGTCTTAGTCTGCTTTTGAGAGAGCTCCAGGTGATCACTGACCGTTTTCCGGTGAAGTTTCCGACGAGATCCCCCTTTCAAGGCAACTTTTATATTTATCTTCTAAACATGTCTGTCTCCCACACTTCTTCTTCGTCCGAGCCCTCCCTTGGAGTCGCCGGAGCTCCAGCTTCGAGTCGAGCTGCTGAGGGCAAGAAGGTGTTCGGCAAAGATTCTGTTGTGGTGGATCCGAAGCGCATGGGGGAGTTCGGCAAGTTGCCGGGACCGTTGACGGGGCTCCATAGGGTTAGAGAACTCCCAAAGGACCAGGCCGAACTGATAGTGCACGGGAGGGCGAGGTCGTTCGAGGAGAATGCGGCGAGGGAGATGACGGAGGCCGACGAGACGGTGTCGATCCTCACCGAAGAGGACTTAGGGGTGATCCGGGACTGCTTCCAGATCCCGCAGGAGTACGAGCTTATGCTGCCGGGCCCCGGGGTTAGGGCCAACTCACCGTTGCCGGCGACCATATGTTGCTGGCCGGTCGACGCCTTTATCGCCGGAGCTCGGCTACCTCTCCATCCGTTCGCGGTAGCGGTCCTAAGTTGGTTCGGGGTCAGCCCCATCCAACTTATGCCGAACGCATGGAGAGTCATAAACGGTTTCGTACTTCACTGCCAAGCGGAGGGGATTCGGCCGGAGCTGAACGTGCTTCGGACCATCTATCAGCTGCATCAAGGGAATAGGTCGGCATACCGGTACTATCTGACTCCGAGGCATGGGGGGAGGCTTGTCGGATGTCCGGACTCTATCAAGTTCTGGTGCGAGAAGTACCTTCTGGTGCGCAGCGCGGAGGCCTGGCCTATCCCTGTTGGTTGGGTGGAAGGTGTTCCGAAGAGGGTGAAGGCGCCACCGACGCTTCGACCCGAAGAGGAGGACGCCGTACGGATGCTTCTAGATCGGCCGAAGTATGACTGGAGAAAGTTGACCGAGGACGTCCTATATGAGGGAGGGCTCGCTCATGTTAACCCCAGTACGCGGCTTCTTTTATTCACTGCCTTCGTTTTTTCTTTTTGTACTTCATTTTTCTTGTCTTGTTCCGAGCTAACCAACTTGACTTGTGGCGCAGAGCAAATGGACTATCAAGCAGTGCTGGCGTTGAGGACGGGCCTCGCCAACAAGGCTCCGAGGAAGAGGAAGAGGGTGGTGTCTAAGCAGCCGGCGTCCAAGGCTCCGAAGGTCACCGCGGTGGCCGAAGAGGTAGAGATCCTGGAGAGCCCTGTTGCTGAGGTCGGGGTTGCTTCGTCGTCGACCAAGGTCGGCGAGTTCCCCGTTGCCGCGACCCTCACCATGGCGACGCCGCCGTTGACGAAGGCGGCCGAGGAGCTTCTGACCGAGGCTCATAAAAGGATCCACGTCCCGGACTGGCAGGTTCGGAAACTCGACGGGTTCCTCGGCAATTCTTTGGCGAGTATGGAGGCCATCAAGCACCTCGCCACGCCGAAGGATCGGGCGGCCATGGAGGCTGGACGGGAGGGAGACGACGTCATCGAGATAGCGCGCTCGGCGGTGTCGGTGAGTGTCGAACTTCTTCTCCCCCCTTTTCATGCCGAACTTCTAAAGTTGTAATTTCTATGAATTTTTGCATTCTATTCGCAGATCGTCGTTCACTTCGGGCACCTCACCGAGAGGTTGGCGGCCCAGGAGAAGGAGATGAAGAAGGAGAACGACCAAGCTCGGAAGGAGAAGGCCCAGATCCGTAGCGAGCTCGACAAACTCGAGCTGAACTTTGAGGCGAAGTCGGCGAGGGTGGACTACCTCGAGGACAGGGTCAAGATGCTGGAGGACCAACTTCTTCAGCAGAAGGAGGAGGCGACCAGGCAGTTGGGGGAGGCGGCCGAGGCCAAAGCGGCGGCAGTGAAGAAGGCGGAGGATGCGACTATGGAGAAGGCGCAAAGCTACCTCGCCCAAAATATGGCCAAGGCCTTCGCCGACGCCCTCGCCCGGGTGACGGAGGCCTACCCCAATGTGGACGTCTCGGGTTGGAGGCTTTTCCCGGGGCACGTTGAAGGCTTCGACCCCGAATCGGAGGGGGAAGAAGAAGAAGAGGAGGAGAGGGGCGACGACGAGTCTTTGGTCGATCCCCCGGTCGGGGCTCAGGGGTCGGTAGTTACCCCCTTGGCGACGGCGGCCCCTTCGGAAGTGGCATCCCCGACCCCCACTCGCCGCCCCGGAAAAGAGGTCGAGCCCTGACTTCGTTTGTCGTTTCTCTCTTTTTTTTTTGTTTTGCTTTTGACGTGTAATGCCTAATAGCGGACTGGCCACCGCTACACTTTTTGCTATGAATGAAAAACACAACTTTTTGGGCTCGATTTCGTGTCTTTGTCTGTTGATTGTTGAGTGTTCGAGCGTTCGTTTGAAAGTGATGCCCGAAGTCTGGGACTTAGATAATGCCTGAATTTTTGTCGCTTGTTTGCGTTTCCTTTTCAGCTCGTCGTGGTGGCCCAAGGTGTCGAGCATATGGGGTCGGATGACAAGGTTCGCGCCGAAGCCGGCCTCGGGGCGACGAGGCTAAGTCTGGCGAGGTGTAGAGAGCGACTTTACGAAGTCGAGCTGGGACTGCGCCGAGCCGAAAGCGAACGAAGCCAGCTTCAGCTCATCTTGGGGCAGCGGGACAGCGACATTCGGCGCCTAGAAGGCAGGATTGCCGAGATGACCCCCTCGGGTAAAGACGAGGGCTCGCCGACAGCCTTTACCAGCAGTCTTCGGACCCAGTGCTTTCGCCACACATTGTCGAAGGTGACGGCGGAGAGAGACAATCTGCTTTCGGAGATTCAGCATTTGCAAACTGTGGAGACTGAGCTTCGGACGGAAGGAGAAGAGCTGACGACCAAGGTGGTCAAGCTTACCGCTGAACGGGATGAATTGGCTGCCGAAGTCGATGTGTTGAAGAGAGCCACTGTTGATAGGAGCATCGAAGTCACTCATCTTCGTCATCTCATTGCGAGCCACGTTGGCGTTCCGAGCTCGGCAGTACCGGCCTGCTTCGAGGCCGAGGCGTAAGATGGCTCATTGAGGGGTCTGATATCCGAACTGGAAGCAGAGGTAGCTCGCCTCAGACCGCGCTCGGGGCCAATTAATGTGAGGAGCACTTCATGCACCCGAGCGGAGAGCGAACGTGGTATCACCTTTTACGAGATGGCGACCCGTGTGCGCCTCGGTCATCCGAGCCCGGGGGATGCGCAGAGCTCGGTGGCCATTTCGTCGAGCGGCGCATCCATCGGCGTGGCTGCCAGAAGCAGTGCCGAGGACACGTCCCAACTTGCTGGCCTGGGATCGGGCTCCGGAGGCAAACGTCGTCGACCTCAAGTGTCCTTGAAGAGGAGCATCCCTGCGCCTCGAAGGCGTTGATGGCTCCGAGTTCAGAGTCTTGTAATTTTCACTTTTTAGCTCCTTGTAGTCTTGATGTATGTAAGGGTTGCTTTTAATAAAATTGAAGTCGATTCAATTGTCGCCGTATTGTCGTTGCCCAATTTTTGCTCTAGTCGTGGGGTTGTGGAACCGAGGTTTGAGACTTAGAGATTTTTTTTTTTTGGAAATCTTGTCTGTCGAACTCAAGACCGTAATACGGTCGGTGGCAAGAACGCTCGGTGTGTGTGCCGAGGCTTCAGACTTAGAAATTTCTTGGAAATCTTGGCTGCCGAACTCAAGCCCGTAATACGGTCGGTGGCAAGAACGCTCGGCAGGTGGTGTCGAATTCACGGCCGTAATACGGTCGGAGTCAAGGACGCTCGGCAGCTTGTGCCGAAGTTTGAGACTTGTTGAATTTTAAGTGGTCTTGACTGCCGAACTAACGCCCGTAAAACGGTCGGTGGCAGGAGCGCTCGGCGTGGGTGCCGAACTTACGCCCGTAATACGGTCGGTGTCAAGGGCGCTCGGCAGCTTGTGCCGAGGTTTGAGACTTGTTGAATTTTAAGTGGTCTTGACTGCCGAACTAACGCCCGTAAAACGGTCGGTGGCAGGAGCGCTCGGCGTGGGTGCCGAACTTACGCCCGTAATACGGTCGGTGTCAAGGGCGCTCGGCAGCTTGTGCCGAGGTTTGAGACTTGTTGAATTTTAAGTGGCCTTGACTGCCGAACGCACGCCCGTAAAATGGTCGGTGGCAGGAGCGCTCGGCGTGGGTGCCGAACATACGCCCGTAATACGGTCGGTGTCAAGGGCGCTCGGCAGCTTGTGCCGAGGTTTGAGACTTGTTGAATTTTAAGTGGCCTTGACTGCCGAACTCACGCCCATAAAACGGTCGGTGGCAGGAGCGCTCGGCGTGGGTGCCGAACTTACGCCCGTAATGCGGTCGGTGTCAAGGACGTTCGGCAGCTTGTGCCGAGGTTTGAGACTCCGAACCATCGTGTGGTGAGTTTCAGGGATGCAGGAGCAGTTACGAATGGCGAACTACTTCAGGCCCGCTCAGGAGCGAGCTCGCGAAGTAGAATCGAGCCAAGTGTTGGACTCCGGAACCATCGTTAATTCAGGAGGCGTAGGAGCAATTCCGAATGGTGAATCACTTCTAGCTCGCTTAGTAGCGAACTTGCGAAGTGGAACCGAACCAAGTGTTGGACTCCGTACCATTCAACGGCTGTGGGAGCAATTCCGAATGGCGAACTACTTCTAGCTCGCTTAGAAGCGAGCTCGCGAAGTAGAATCGAGCCAAGTGTTGGACTCCGGAACCATCGTTAATTCAGGAGGCATAGGAGCAATTCCGAATGGTGAATCACTTCTAGCTCGCTTAGTAGCGAACTTGCGAAGTGGAATCGAACCAAGTGTTGGACTCCGTACCATTCAACGGCTGTGGGAGCAATTCCGAATGGCGAACTACTTCTAGCTCGCTCCGGAGCGAACTTGCGAAGTAGAATCGAGCCAAGTGTTGGACTCCGGAACCATCGTTAATTCAGGAGGCGTAGGAGCAATTCCGAATGGGAAATCACTTCTAGCTCGCTTAGTAGCGAACTTGCGAAGTGGAATCGAACCAAGTGTTGGACTCCGTACCATTCAACGGCTGTGGGAGCAATTCCGAATGGCGAACTACTTCTAGCTCGCTCCGGAGCGAACTTGCGAAGTAGAATCGAGCCAAGTGTTGGACTCCAGAACCATCGTTAATTCAGGGGGCGTAGGAGCAATTCCGAATGGTGAATCACTTCTAGCTCGCTTAGTAGCGAACTTGCGAAGTGGAATCGAACCAAGGGTTGGACTTCGTACCATTCAACGGCTGTGGGAGCAATTTCAAATGGCGAACTACTTCTAGCTCGTTCTGGAGCGAACTTGCGAAGTAGAATCGAGCCAAGTGTTGGACTCCGGAACCATCGTTAATTCAGGGGGCGTAGGAGCAATTCTGAATGGCGAATCACTTCTAGCTCGCTTTAGTAGCGAACTTGTGAAGTGGAATCGAACCAAGTGTTGGACTCCGTACCATTCAACGGCTGTGGGAGCAATTCCGAATGGCGAACTACTTCTAGCTCGCTCCGGAGCGAACTTGCGAAGTAGAATCGAGCCAAGTGTTGGACTCCGGAACCATCGTTAATTCAGGGGGCGTAGGAGCAATTCCGAATGGCGAATCACTTCTAGCTCGCTTTAGTAGCGAACTTGCGAAGTGGAATCGAACCAAGTGTTGGACTCCGTACCATTCAACGGCTGTGGGAGCAATTCCGAATGGCGAACTACTTCTAGCTCGCTCAGGAGCGAGCTCGCGAAGTAGAATCGAGCCAAGTGTTGGACTCCGGAACCATCATTAATTCAGGGGGCGTAGGAGCAATTCCGAACGGCGAATCACTTCTAGCTCGCTTTAGTAGCGAACTTGCGAAGTGGAATCGAACCAAGTGTTGGACTCCGTACCATTCAACGGCTGTGGGAGCAATTCCGAATGGCGAACTACTTCTAGCTCGCTCAGGAGCGAGCTCGCGAAGTAGAATCGAGCCAAGTGTTGGACTCCGGAACCATTGTTAGATTAGAGAGTTAAAAGCAGAGAGATGTAGTAGCAGTGAAATACGAAAAAACTTTATTTATTAATATCTAATGATCGGTTGCTTCTAAAGTTGCTAGCCGTTATTACAGTGAAGAAATAAAAATAAAAAGAAAAATCACTACTAGTAAAAGGAAGCGGAAGCTTCGACATCTCGAGTTACTTAGAGAGGCGTAGGTGCCTTTTCTTGGTATTTCAAAAGATGGTCGGCATTCCAAGTCCTGGGAATTTCTCTGCCTTCGAGATTTTCTAGTTTGTATGCGCCGGGGCGGATCACTTTTGAGATTTTGTACGGTCCCTCCTAGTTCGGGGCCAGTTTGCTTTTCTGTCCGGGGAACGAGATGGCCAATTTTCGGAGGACTAGATCCCCCTCTTTGAGGTCCGTTGGACGGACCCTTTTGTTGTAGGCTAGCTCGATCCTCCTTCGATAAGCTTGTTGGCGTATGGCCGCTCTCTCTCGGATTTCATCTATCAGATCTAAGCTCGCTCTGAGCTCTCTAGCGTTCTGCTCTTCTTCATAGGCTATCAGACGAGGAGAGGGTATCCCTACTTCCAGGGGGATGATGGCCTCGGCCCCATAGGTGAGATTAAATGGGCTCTCGCCTGTTGGGGTCCGCTTGGTGGTACGGTGATTCCAGAGCACGTTCGGCAGCTGATCGACCCACAGCCCTTTGGAACACTTGTCTAATCTCTTCTTGATGCCTGAAAGAATCTGTCGGTTGGCATTCTCGGCCTGGCCATTCGACTGAGGATGGGAGACGGAGGAGAATCGGTGTTGTATGGAGAGGTCTTCACATAGAGCTCGGAAGGCGGCTCCAGTAAACTGTGTCCCATTATCCGTGACTATGACTTGGGGAATGCCGAACCGGCAAATCACACTTTTCCAGAAGAATTGAACAACCCTATGCTCGGTGATTGTAGCCAGGGGCTCGGCTTCGATCCATTTAGAGAAGTAGTCGACCGCCACGACTAGGAATTTTAGCTGTCCGGGGGCTGTTGGAAACGGCCCTAGTAAATCCATCCCCCACATAGCGAAGGGGATAGGACTTGATAGGGAGGCGAGCGGTGCTTGTGGAAGGCGTCGGATGTCTGCATACTTTTGACAGGAGCTGCATTGCCGAACGTGTCGTTCGGCATCCCGTAGGAGAGTGGGCCAGTAATACCCGTAGTTCAACACTTTGCGCGCTAAAGCCCTGGAGCCAGAATGGGCCCCGCCGATGCCCTCATGGAGCTCTTGCAGGGCATAGTCGGCTTGCCCGGGGGAAAGACACTTTAGGTAACGGCGACCGTCGACCTGGGTGAAGGAGCGTTTATATAGGATACCTTCGATTAATGCATAACGCTCGGCTCGTGTCCTGATCCTTCTTGCTTCCCTCGGGTCTTCGGGGAGGAGTCCGTCCTTTAAGAACTCGACGAGGGGTTTCATCCAGTCGTCTTCGAGGAGGACGGGCAACGTTTCGACGGAGTCAGGCGACTCGTCCTCTATGCTCGGCTTTAGGAGGACTTCTATCAACACGGTCTGCTCCAGACCTTGAAGGGATGAGGAGGCTAACTTGGATAAGGCGTCGGCCTGAGCATTTTCTTCTCGGGGGATCCTTTGGATGAGAGCCTCGTCAAACAGCGCCATGAGGTTCTTTACTTTGGACAAGTATTTAACCATTCTATCATCACGAGCTTCGTACTCGCCGAGGACCTGATTGACGACCAACTGGGAGTCGCTGAAGATCTGTAGCCGTTGTGCCCCAGCATTTCGGGCCAATCGAAGTCCGGCTATTAGTGCTTCGTATTCAGCCTCGTTGTTCGAGGCTTTGAAATTTATACGGAAGGAGTATTGGAGGATGAAGTCATCTGGGCCTGCCAGGATAACTCCTGCCCCGCTTCCCTCATTGCAGGAAGATCCGTCGACATAAATTGACCAAATCGGCGGCCCCTTTGCTGTTTGGCGGTGTTCGGGGATCGTACTTTCGACTATGAATTCGGCCAGTGCCTGAGCCTTGATTGCGGTCCGAGGCTGATAAGTTATATCATGTTGGCTCAGCTCGATCGACCACTTCATAAGGCGACCGGAAGTCTCAGGCTTGTGAAGGACCTGTTTCAGCGGCTGATCGGTAAGGACGACCACCGAATGGGACTGAAAGTAGGGCCGAAGCTTTCTCGCGGCCGTCACCAGGGCATAGGCCATCTTCTCAATCTTCGGGTACCGGAGCTCGGCGTCCCGAAGCACCTTGCTGACGTAATAAATGGGCTTCTGAGCCCTCTCTTCCTCTCTGACTAGGACAGCACTGAGCGTCTGTTCGGAAGCTGCCAGGTAGAGGTAGAGTGGTTCGCCGGGTATCGGTTTGCTAAGGAGAGGTGGATTGACGAGGTAAGCTTTAAGCTGGTCGAAGGATTCTTGTTGCTGCTGCCCCCACTCGAATCCTTTAGCCCCCCTGAGGGCTTTGAAGAACGGGAGGCACTTCTCCCCGGACTTCGACAGAAAATGCCCTATGGCGGCTATGCGACCAGTCAATCTCTGAACTTCTTTAACATTTCTGGGAGGGACCATGTCCAATATGGCCTTTATCTTCTCCGGATTTGCTTCAATTCCTCGTTGGCTAACCATGAAGCCAAGGAATTTCCCTGATGAGACGCCGAACGCACACTTGTTCGGGTTGAGTCTCATATTGTGCTTTCTTAGGACGTCGAAGGCCTCCTGAAGGTCGGTCACATGGTCAACACCTCGGACGCTCTTTACAAGCATATTGTCGACGTACACTTCCATATTTCGGCCGATCTGGGCCTGGAAGACCTTGTTGACGAGGCGTTGGTATGTCGCGCCTGCGTTTTTTAGTCCGAATGGCATGACTCTGTAGCAATAGAGGCCTTGGTCGGTCACGAAAGATGTCTTCGGAATGTCCGGAGGGAACATTCTTATCTGATTGTAACCCGAGAAGGCATCCATGAAGCTGAGGAGCTCATGTCCCGAGGTTGCGTCAATCAGAGTGTCGATGCTTGGTAGAGGGAAAGGATCTTTGGGGCAGGCCATGTTGAGGTCAGTGAAATCAATACAAATTCTCCACGACCCATTGGACTTCTTCACCATGACTACGTTAGACAACCATTCTGGGTAGTTTACCTCCTGTATGAATCGGGCCTTCAACAGCTTATCTACCTCCTCTTTGATAGCGAGCTGATGCTCGGGGGCGAATTTGCGCCTCTTCTGCTGAACCGGTTTGGAACTCGGATCGACGCTCAGGCGGTGGACTAGGAGTTCTTCGGAGATACCGGGCATATCTGCCGCGGACCATGCGAAGAGGTCTTGGTTGGTTCGGATGCACTTTACAATATCTGAGTATAGGGCGGACGGAAGGGTCTTGCTTATGAAGAACTTGCGGGTCGGCTCCTGTTCAGAGAAGAGCACTTCCTCCAGTTCATTCACCGGCTCGGAGGTCGGTTTCGCCGTGTCTTGAGGAATTTCCAGAGTCTCTAAGGAGAGGACGGGCCCAAGGGTTGAGGTCATGTAGCACTTCCGGGCCTGCTCCTGATTTCCCCTTACTTCCCCGACCCCGGACCGGGTGGGAAACTTCATCTTCAGATGGTATGCTGAGGGGACAGCTTCTAAAGCTGCGAGGCCTAGCCGACCCAAAATGACGTTGTAGGCAGCGGGAACATCCACTACCATGAAGTCCATCGGTTCTGTCCGGGTGGTAGGAGTTTGGCCGGCAGTTACATCGAGGGTGATCACCCCTTCAATAGTTACCGGAACCCCCGTGAACCCGTGGAGAGTGTAACCGGCGGGCTTGAGTCTGTCTCTGGAGAGCTTTAGGCCTTTAAAAGCAGAGAGGAAGAGGATGTTGACGGAGCTGCCGTTGTCTACTAAGGTCCTCTCCACTTTGAAATTCGCCATGTGGAGGCTAATGACGAGTGCGTCACAATGCGGGGTCCGAATTCCCTCGAGATCTTCGTCGAAGAATGTGACTGGCACTCCAAGTCCTTTGGGAGGAGGAGTGGCTCGGACCGAGTTGACTTCCCTTATAAAGGCTTTCCGAGAGGAATTCGAGGAGCCCCCCATTGGGCCCCCGTGAATGAGGTGGAGGACTCGTTCTTCCTCGAAGTCTGACGTCTCTTCTCTTTCCGGGCGCTTGTTAGCCCCCCGAGGTGGAGGCGGAAGTTCTGCTTGGTCTTTTCTCACAAACCTAGTCAGCTGCCCTCTCTGGATAAGGGCTTCGATTTCGTTTTTGAGAGCACGGCAATCGTTGGTATCATGACCATGGTCTCGGTGATAGCGGCACCATTTCTCTTTATCTCTTCTCTTTGCCGGGGTGTTCATCCTCGGAGCAGGGGGTAAGACTCCCTCTTTCTCAACTTCCATGAAGATGGTGGAGATGTTAGTAGTGAGGGGAGTGAACTTTTCAAATCTAGGAGGAGGTCGGCGCTGTCCGGCATTATCTTTCTGGAGCTTCCTGGCCCCTTCTTCTTCTTCCGCCCCCTTCCTCTTGAACCCGGAGGTAGAACCCTCCCGGTGGGGTTGTTGCTCGGCCTCTTCGGCCCGGATGTACTTTTCAGTGCGAAGGAGTAGGTCGGAAAAGTCATGAGGTGGTTTCTTGGCGAGGGAGGAGCGGAGGTTGGAATTGAGGACATTGGATTGAAATGCTACTGTAGCGACCGACTGGTCCAGAGATGCTATGGTCCTGGCTTCAGCTGTGAACCTCTTCACATAATCTCTCAGCTTTTCCCCCTTCTTCTGGTGAAGGTGCAGGAGGGAGATGCTGGTCTTCTCTGCCCTTCGGCTGCTTACGAAGTGTGTGACGAAGAGGGTTTCGAACTGTTCGAAAGAGAATATCGAGGAGGGGGTGAGGCGAGAGTACCACTCTCGGGTCGGCCCTTTGAGAGTTGCGGGGAAGGTTTTGCAGAGAAGGGCATCGGAAGCCTGGTGAAGGAGCATTAGAGTTTTAAAACTCTCTATGTGATCAACCGGGTCAGTCTCTCCGGTGTAAATCTCGAATTGGGGAGGTTTGAAGCCGAACGGGACAGGTGCATCCACTATGGTTCGGGAGAAAGGGGGTCGGCTAGGACGTAGGGTCCTTCCCCTAAGCTCCTCTTCTCGGTGTATTTGACCCAGGCGTCTTTCCACTTCATGAAGGCGGCGGTTCATGGTGTCATCTATCCGACGGTAATCTGCCAAGCCTCGAGACTCGCCTTCGTAAGAGGGAGAGCGAGGGCTGCGGCGATGGTAACTTCGAGAACGACGAGGACTCGGGGTGCGTCTGGAGTGGGTAGGAGCGGGTCGAGGAGAGGGAGACCGTCGGCGAGGGCTTCGGACCGGAGGAGGGGACGGGAGCTTCAGCTCAATAGGATTCTGACGGCGGTTGAGAGCCTGCAGGACGGTCGCTTGGAACTGCTGGAACTCGGCATGGGTGATTGGTACCTCATTGTTCCTGGGCTGTTGCCGACCTGCGGGAGAGTACCTTCTTCGGTAATGATCGGGAGACTCTTTCCTCCCTCTTCGGATGGGGGACCTCCTGTACTCTCTGCGACGAGGAGATCGCTCATGCTGGCGGGAGGCTTCCCCTCGAGCCCGTTTTTCGTCCAGGTGACGACGGAGGTCATCATCTTTCTGGCGTTTGGTGGCTGCATCGTGGCGAGCAGAGGCTCGGGGATGATGGGAGGCCATGGAGTCAGTGGAGGCATTGTGGATGGAGATGTTCTCTTGGTGAAGAGGCTGTTTCTGAGGGTTAGGACCCTTTGGATCAGGAGGGGGAAGGTTCTGTTGGAGCGGCTCTACCGCGGTAGGGGGAAGTTGCCCCTGTTGCTGAGCGGGATCAGAAAGGACTTCTTGCTGGTCAGGGTTGGGTACTCGGTTAGATCCCCTTGACCTGACTTTGCGAGGCGGCATGGCTGGGGAAGACCTGTTCTCGGGGAAGAGGAGAGGTCTCTATTCGTTAGATTCCCACAGACGGCGCCAATCTGTTGCCGCTAAATTTGGTGTGGGGGCAAACAGATGAATTTGTGGATTCTTAGGAAAACTGAATAGTAAACCTGTATACCTGTTCCACCGGGCGTCGATTGTCGCTCCCGCCGTGCACCTGCAAAAAGTGCGAGACACCGGGGTTGTTCCCGGCGACGCACCCTCCGACGCTCAAGTCAGTAACCAGAAATGATTATGAAAGAGCGTTTAACTAGCAAAAGATTGATTACCTCTGAATGGAGGTGGGTGGGGGGTATTTATAGGCGTCTTAGAGAACAGTTTAGGAATGTAATCCCTGTGGTCTGATATGGTATAATCTCCTGGTAAACAGATTAGGAATGTAACCTGATAAGGTATATTCCTGTAATCAGATAAGGAATTTAATCCCCAAATCCCGGTGAAAAGATTGACGTTCATCAGGACCGTTGATCAAGATTGATCAGGGATCCTGATTTTATCTTGTTGGGTTAGGTGTGCAGCGGGTTAGAACCCGCACCCTCTTGTTAGTGGATCCGCTCCTGGGTTATTGGGTTCCTGAGGAGGAGATCCAATAACCATTTTGGACCCTTTTTGTAGAGAAATTACTGTCTTGCCCTTGGGTTTCAAGATTCGTACCTGATTTGGACGATCCCGATTAAACCCCATTTTTAGCCATATCACCCACATAGGAATATCCTCTAAAAAGTTGCGAAGCCATTCTGCTTCTTCTGCCGCCTTGTCTAAAGCAATGAATTCAGATTCCATGGTGGATCTGGCCAATAGCGTTTGTTTAGAAGATTTCCATGACACAGCTGCACCACCAAGTGTAAAGACATATCCACTTGTGGATTTTGAGTTCTTTGAGTCCGATATCCAGTTGGCATCATTGTAGCCTTCAAGTACTGCTGGATATCTGGTGTAATGTAGCGCATAACTCTGAGTATGTCGCAAGTAGTTCAATACTCTAGTTATTTCTTTCCAGTGACTTCGTCCTGGATTACTCGTGTATCAATGTGCTAGGTCCGGTCTTGTACAATTTGTTAGGTACATCAGACTACCAATTACACGTGCATATTCTAGTTGTGATATGCTTTCGCCTGTATTTTTGAACAGGTAAAGACTGGGATCGATGGGACTTTTTGCTGTCCCATTGGAATAATTCTTGAATCTTTCAAGTATTTTCTCAGCATAATGAGCTTGAGACAAAGTAATTCCCTCAGATGTCCTGCAGACTTTGATTCCTAGTATGACATCTGCAACTCCCAAGTCTTTCATGTCAAACTTGCCACTAAGCATGCTCTTAGTTTGTTTGATAATGTCGTTATTGCTTCCAATAATGAGCATGTCGTCTACGTATAGACAGACCAGAATGTATCCGTTTGGAGTATCTTTGATGTAGATACATTTATCACACTCATTTATTTTGAAACCATTTGACATCATAACATTGTCAAATTTTGCATGCCATTGCTTTGGAGCTTGTTTCAGGCCGTACAGTGATTTTACAAGCCTGCACACTTTATTTTCCTGTCCAGGAACTACGTAACCCTCAGGTTGTTTCATGTATATTTCTTCTTCTAAGTCCCCATTTAGAAATGCAGTTTTAACATCCATTTGATGTATTTCCAGGTTACGTAGAGCTGCAATAGCTATCAACATTCTTATGGATGTTATTCTTGTAACTGGGGAATATGTATCGAAGAAATCTAGGCCCTCTTTTTGCCTAAATCCTTGTACCACAAGTCTAGCCTTATGCTTCTCTATTGAACCATCTGGTTTCAATTTTTGTTTGAAAATCCATTTGCATCCTAGAGCTTTACATCCAGAAGGCAAATCGACTAACTCCCATGTATAATTTTGCATAATGGAGTCTATTTCACTTTTGATTGCTTCCTTCCACATAGGAGCATCAGGCATAGACATGGCTTCCTTGAACGTTCTGGGCTCATTCTCTAACAGAAAGGCCGTCACAAAGTCAGGACCAAATGATTTTGATGTTCTAGCCCGTTTACTTCGTCTAGGCTCATCGGTATCTTGTTCTGGTTCATCAACAGAAGTGCTTGCAGTCCCTTGTTCACGGGTACGTTTAGGGTACGTAGTATCCTTGCATGAAAACACGTGTTCAAAGAATGAAGCATTTCTTGATTCCATTATTGTATTTACATGGATATCTGGTACATCCGATTTGTATACCAAGAACCGATATGCACTACTGTTGTGTGCATAGCCTATGAATATGCAATCAATCGTCTTAGGTCCGATGGTAACCTGTTTCGGGTTAGGTACTGCCACTTTTGCTAGACACCCCCACACTTTGAGGTATTTATACGAAGGTAAGTTACCTTTCCACAATTCATATGGTGTCTTGCCGGTTTTCTTGTGAGGTATTTTGTTGAGAATGTAGTTGGCAGTCAACAACGCTTCCCCCCACATGTTTTGGGGTAGGCCAGAATTCAACAACAAGGCATTCATCATCTCCTTTAGAGTTCGATTTTTGCGCTCGGCAGTACCGTTTGATTCGGGTGAGTAGGGAGCAGTTGTCTGATGAACTATTCCATGTTCCGAGCAGAACATGTTAAATGGTGCATCATATTCTCCTCCTCTATCACTTCTAACGATTTTAATCGTTTTGCCAAGTTGATTCTCAACCTCAAGTTTATATTCTTTGAATTTATCCAAAGCCTCATTTTTGCTATGTAACAAATATACATAACAAAATTTTGTGCAATCGTCTATGAAAGTCACAAAGTACTTTTTGCCACCTCTGGTTTGCACATATTTTAAGTCACACAGATCCATGTGAATTAGACCTAGAGTTTCTGTGTTTCTTTCTACAGAACGCGATGGAGTTTTAGTGAGTTTGGCCTCCGTGCAAACTTCACATTTTTCTGAGTTATCTACCTTAAACTTTGGTAGCAGATTCATGTTAACTAATCTACGCATAGAATTTACATTAACATGGCCTAGTCTTTCATGCCAAACAGAAGAAGACTCAACAACATAGGCAATAGGAGTTATTTCATTAACTTTGGGAACAGCAGGAACAATAGTTTTAGGGATGACTGTCATTACATTAAACTTGAACAGTCCATCCTTTACATATCCTTTACCCAAATATACCCCATTCTTGGACAGTACAAAATTATCAGAAACAAGTACAACTTTGAACCCATTCTTACTTAGCAAAGAACCTGATATCAAGTTCTTTCTAATGTCTGGGACATGCAGCACATTTGTGAGTGTTAGCTCTTTGCCTGAAGTCATTTTCAGCACTATCTTCCCTGTTCCTTCAATTTTGGAGGTGGAAGAGTTTCCCATGAACAGTTGTTCATCTTTGTTGCACTTTTGGTAGGAGGTGAACATTTCCTTGTCCGAGCAGATATGCTTGGTGGCCCCTGTATCGTACCACCATTCACGAGGATTGCTCCCCACAAGATTTACCTCTGAAACAACAGCACAGAGGTCCAGGTCAGAGAGACCAGTGGACAAGTTCTCAGCTATGTGTACATGGGATTTTTCATTTCCTTTTACATGTCCAGTTTTTGAATAATTACTGTCCTTACTACGGCACTCAGAAATTTTGTGCCCCAACTTACCACACTTGTGGCATTTCCCAGCAAACCTCTTTGCAAGAGGTTTTTTGTTGGAGGCCTGTGGCAGAAATTTCCTCTTCTTGCCCTTCTGTTCATGCTCCACCACATTAGCCTTTTCTATGGACTGATTTCCATAGGACCTCTCAGCCTTGCGATTCTCTTCTTCAATCCGCAACCTGATAATTAGATCTTCAAGAGACATCTCCTTTCGTTTGTGTTTGAGATAGTTCTTGAAGTCTTTCCACCCAGGTGGAAGTTTTTCTATGAACGCTGCAACCTGGAATGGTTCGCACAGCGTCATATTCTCTGCAGCAATGTCGTGCATTATAACCTGCAGTTCTTGGACTTGACTCACCACTGTTTTGGAGTCAATCATCTTATAGTCCAGAAATTTGCCGACAACAAATTTCTTGGACCCGGCGTCTTCAGTTTTGTACTTCTTTTCCAGGGACCCCCACAGGAGTTTGGATGTCTTGAAGACACAGTAGACGTTGTACAGAGAGTCTACCAGGCCATTGAGGATGTAGTTCCTGCACAGGTAGTCGCCCTGTGTCCACGCGTCAACTGCTGCAACCGAGTGTGCTTCCATTGGCGCCAGCATCGGGGCAGATTCATTGAGGAATCTGTCCAGCTTCAATGTGGTCAGGTAGAACTGCATCTTTCCCTGCCACTTTTTGAACCCAGTTCCATTGAACTTCTCCGGTTTTTCTCCCACGCTTATGTGCGTGTGCAGAACGACCGAATGTGCCGCAACCGATTGTGCAGTCACATTCTGGGTCACCGGAGTTTGGGTACTGATAAGCCCAGCAGCAACTTCAGTTTGTGTGTTTTCCATGTTTTGATTTTGTTCTCTGAAATTGGTTGAAACAGAAGCTATTAGTTATTTTTCCGAACAGAACCTGTAAACAAACTTCACAAAAATTGTTAGAATCTGTGAGGAAAAATTCTGCTTTAAGATTGTTAGAGCCTGAATATAAAATAATAAGAATATCCAACAAAGTTGTGAAGAATTCAAATACAGAAAGGAAAACAGTAAGCAATAAACTTGTACAGAGTCGAGATTTTTAAGAATCTCTGTCCTTAAAGCAGAATTTGCCCCGTAGTGCGACGGTTACCGGCAAATCGCTTCCCAGGATACAACTGTACCTTCTCTGAAGAATGCGGCACCCTTGCTTCAGAGACAACGAACTGCTGTCTGTGTGTACTCTCAGTTTACAGACACTGACTCAGAGCAGAGGAAGAAGAAGAGGAAGACTGAAGTGCAAAAATTTTCTGTATATATCTGGGTCTGGATATATAGATAAGAGTTGGACTGGAGACTGTTCAGCAGCCATTACTCTGTAACAGCAGAGCAATGGGGACTCTTCATCTTAGTAACTGGTGAGCCATTACTCTGCTGTTACAGAGTAATGGCCCCATTTACTGAATCTGAAAAGTCTTTTCAGTTCAGTAGGGGAAGAGGCTGTCTGGGCAAAAAGGTAAAATAAAAATTTAAGCCAGACCAAACCGAGCCGAGCCGAGCCGAAGCCGAAGCCGGGGCCGGGGCCGGGCGCGCGCGCGCGCGCGTGTGTGTTTGTCATTTTGGCTAAGTCCTCTCTCCACTACACGTTAGTGGTAACCCCCGGGCCACGCCCTCTAGTCCAGTTTTCTAGTATATATACTAGTAACAATCTTTCCCAATTTCCGATATGGGACTATCCATTTGTTAAGTTGGTACCTTTATAGTACCCAACTTTGGATCAACATTTCTCATTCATACGGAATTCGTTTTTGGCAAGTGAGTATACTACGGAATAGTACTCGACGAGAGGATCGCAATCCACTCATTTTCCGGTGCCGCCGGTTGCCGGAGCTTGCCAGAATCCGGCCCGGAAAACTGCAAAAATTAATTCCAACAAACTGATCCGCGAGCCATCCGATAAAAAAAGTTCAAATAAGAACTTGATCGATTGGCTCTGGTTGCTTCCACTCTCTCTCAGTTATTCTCGGGGGTAATTTGATAATTTGAGTGGTTTCAACATATACCCCATCCCCTTCTCTTCTCCTCTCTGCTCCCGAAATCTCTATCTTCTCTCTCTTTGTGAACCCTAGCTTCATCTTCATCGAAATCGCGTCCAAAATTTCAACGAGCTCCTTCTTTCAATTCGCGATTATGAATCTCCCCGACCAACCCAAGCTCCGTAGCTCCTCTTCACCCTCATTTATTCTCCCAATCTTCCCCCTAAAATCATTGAAACTCTACAACCCTAGCTCCGTTGAAACCCCTCCTCCTCTCATCGGAATCCCTCCTTCTTTCTCAAATCCTCTGCAAGGCACGACGAAACCCCTAGCTCCGACCGCCCCCTACTTTCTCTAATCGTCTTCGCCCATATCGAGAACCTACATTCGACCAGGTATATATATATATATATATATATATATATATATATATATATATATATATATATATATATATATATAGGGAAAAAGGGGTATGAGCAATTTGCTCATTTAGTAAATGAGCAATTGATGAGGTGGTATACATGTGATACATTGGACAACTAACCACTGTGGTACATTGAACAACTAACCATTTTAATGATTTTCCAATCACATGCATGCCACATAATCAATTGCTCATTTACTAAATGAGCAAGTTGCTCATATCCCTTTTACCCTATATATATATATTTGCTCATTTTTCTTTGTTTGAATTTGTGTATTTGATTTCTTCTGTTAATAGAGAAATTTTGTTTTGTTTGAATTTATAGAAAATGCATTTGTGCTTGACCGAGTCTTTCTTTATTGTGTGCCGTTGAGTGGAGGCAGTATACACGTAGTTGATTCTGACTATGGAAACATTTTCGAAGTCACTAATGCTTGATATCAATTGAGGGAAGTGATTGATTCTGACTATTCTTTTTTTAAATTTTAGTTCCCTGCATTATTGCGTGTTGGTATAGACAGTGATGACAATCTATAATTTACAAGCATTCGTATGATGTTTGTTACTTCTTCTGTTTGTATACTTTTCCATGTTTCCAACATGCTTGTGTACACAACAGCATGAGTACAATCTCTATTGGCTTGGTTGTTCGGTCACTGTTTTCAGCATGTTTGAATTGTATTTGCTAAGTTAGTAGGTTGCAATATTTTAAATGAAAGAGGAGTTAATTTTTTACCTGTATTATGGTTGGCACTAGTTGGCTTAGCCTAATATATACATATATACACATATAGAGAACCCTTTTGTTGCAAACAGGGGATTTGCGAACTCAGCGTGCGAACCGCTCCGTGGGCTGTCCGATAAAAAATTCAATAGTGATATTGATCGAACGACAGTGGTTGCCCCCGCTCTCTTCTCAATTATCCTCCGGGGTAATTTGGTCATTTTGATAGGGTCTTGTATACCCCCTTTCTCTCATTCTCTCTCAGTGACATGCTTTCAGAGGTTTTATTTATTCAGATTATGGTTGGAACTAGTTGGCATGACATAATAATGCATGCATAGTGAGATCATATTTCTGAATAAGTGCTATACTCATTCTTGATTCTATTTGATCTGTTCTCATACTTTTTATGTACAAGGTAAATCAATGCCTACAAGTACTTTAATTATTTTGAGAGCTTTAAACAACATAAACATAGCTCATTATGCCCGGAATAACATAAGTGCTATACTCATGCTTGAATCTATTTGACTTATTTCATAAATACTTGTTATGTACAAGGTTGTTCTGAGCCTATATGTACTTCAATTGTTTACAGATTATGGTGCTAGTGGTGCAGTCCGACATTGCTAAGCTTTTTTTGTAACTTTTTGGCATTTTTGAGCAGTAATACAAGGGAAGTTCCATTTTTTCTGAGCCTATATGAACTTGAAGGAATATGAGGGAAATATGGGCATCGACAACACCCATGCACATCAACAGCAGTCCAACATTTTTCTGCCTTTGAGTTTGTACTATGAGCTTCCAGTGGTTTAAGCTTCAAGTTTTTATATAATGTAAATTTTTTGTATAATGATATTCAGAGTTTGTAATATTTAGAGAATAATGTAAATTTAGAGCTTCAAGTATTTTGGGCTTCGAGTGCTTTGATATTTAGAGCTTAAATGATATTTAGACTCGCTAATTGAGATTGCGAGTCAAGTTCAAATGAACTCGTTATCTCAGAAAACGAGTTTAGTTATATACATTTTCAGTTAGAAATTGTAGTTCAAAATTTCTCTGAAATAATGAATACAACTAGCGAGTCTAGTTCAAATTAACTCGCTATCTAAAATAGTGAGTTTGTCTTTAGACTTTTGTATCTTCGCGACATTTCTCTAAGTTTTGGAGAAAACCATAGAACTACACTCGCTATCTCAAACAGCGATGGTCTTTTCACCAAACTTGCTATTTGAGATAGCGAATGGTCATTTGGGTAAATAGTTTTGAAAGTGGGTCAGTTTGGTAAATACTTTTATAAAGTGGGTCAATTTGTTAAAAAATCGAGGGATTTCTGGAGCTGAGAGGAGAAGAGAAGGGGAGGGGGGTATATGTTGAAACCACTCAAATTACCAAATTACCCCCGAGAATAACTGAGAGAGAGTGGAAGCAACCAGAGACGTTCAATCAAGTTCTTGATGGAATTTTTGATCGAATGGCTCGCGGATCAGTTAGCACGCCATTTTTTGCACAACCTAGTTCGCAACGGAAGGGCTCTCAATGCGAAATGATCAAATGTAATTGAACTGAAATATTTTATTTCATTGATCGAAGTGATTGTTATTTACAATTCAATCTCCTCTTGCTCGGTGTTTCGATCACAATAAGTACAAATTCACTCACTCATGGCATTTGGTTACACTAGCTGTCTGTTGGAGTCTTTGGAATGCTAGAAATGATAGAATTTTTTACAGCAAGCATACACCTGTGGATAAACTAATCACTAATACAAAATTTTGGTTCTCATATTGGCTAGATTCAAGTGGAGAATCCAAGAAGAAGGCAAAGATTCTGGAGGAACTCAGGGGCACGGGAGACAGCGACCTCATGAGGCCTGCTCGGGGAGGTAGTGCAGACAGCACCACTCCTTAACCTCTGAATGGCTACTCGGTTTTTGGTTTCTATTTTTTGGGACTGTGTTTAGTCCAGTATTGTACTCTTCTCAAACTCTATCCGGTTGTCTTATATGTTTTTATTCTGGCTGAAGGTGGGTTCGTTTTGTTTCGGGCTTTCATATGGGTGGAAAAGGGGGATGAGATCATGTCATTGGACCTAGTAGAGGTGTACGACAACAGTCCAATACCCTCTCTACGATCCAACGGCATGCCATCTCGAACTTGGCTTCACCCTTTGCTCGAGTAACCTCCTACAACCTATTTTGTAATAGTCCTAGCACTTACTTTCTTTTGATATATATATATTTTCTGTGAGGTAGGATAATCCTACCTTTTTCCAGTCAAAAAAAAAATCTCTTCTTACTCTTAACTTTAATATTTTCTACCCACAACAATAATTTATGCATAATTTGCAAGAAATAATAAGGAGAATGATTGATATACAAGTTACTGCACAACTATAAGGTTAAAGTACATCAATTTGTGTAGTGTGGTTTAAAGCGGCCTAAAAAAATTTATCCTATAATTTAATAGAATCTACTATGGAAAAAAAATATGAGGGAACAATATTGTCTCGTCGGCCCCTTCAATTGACCGCGATTTTGCATTAGTAGAATTATTTCTTAGGACCTACGATTTGTCTTCTACAAATTATGTAGCGTGGTTGAGGTCCTGGCAAATGGCAAGTACCTATTAAAATTCACTCCCTCGTGAAACAAATAAATGTATAATAGTATTATAATTATTTGTACATTAAAAGTTAACAGGAGGAGATCACCAATTTCTTACCAACTAGTGGGGTAGGTTACCGAAGAGGTTGCATGCATGTAGACAGGCATGCACAATTTATTCTTTTTGATATTTGTATGCATGTGTTAGACCTACTGATTTTGATAGGAGAAAACTTTCTTATGAATAAATTGTGCATGCAAGTACATGCAAATTTATACTATTAATTATTTTTCCAAATCTATACAGACAGACATGCAAATCTATGCATGTTAATTATTTTTTCAATACAAGCAAATTACATTTTTGACCTCCGATATTAACCCTATATTTTTTTTAGTCTTTTATGTTTATGAATGGCATGATAGTAAAAAGCCGTCAAATTGGGGCTTTGCTTAATAATAGTATAGATATATATATAGGAGTATCTTCTTAGATGTTGTTATAGCTAAAAATTAATGGAGGATCAAAAGTTGGAGAAGAGACAGATGTTTTTCATTTAGGGGAGTGAATCTGAAGCATTATTCATCATGCAAATCTCGTGAGAGCTTAGACTTTCTGATCACAAATATTGAAGGATGTCTAATTCCAAATTCATAACTGGACTTTGTTACAGTGTAGGGCCTTTGCTTGAGTCATTCATTTACTAGGGATGGCAGTGAAACTGCCCCATAACTTGATGAGAAATGCTCAAGTCATTTACTGATAAATGCTTTAAGCTCTTAATTTATTATTGGTTTTTTCAGCTTACTTTTCTCACATTCACATAAGACATAAAGTCGAGCTTCTGAGAACCTACATTTTGTTATGGACTCATTTTATATAGCCTTGGGCCCTTAGATTTTAAATTAGTTATATAATTAAGCCCACCTCAATCCACTTTAGGTTTGATGTCTTAGCTAGCCTAGCCCATTCTCTATCTTGTATTTGTAGGTCTAAGTCCAATACTGAAAATGATAGATGAACTCTGTGTCAAAAATCATAATAGAACAAAACAACATAGTTGTGGTAAAAATGAGTGTTTAATATTTATATTCTAACAAGTATCATACACGTGCACACGTGCACGTGGAAAAAATTGAAGGATAATGAAAAGGGTAAAAAGAAAATAATTTCCAAACCGATCCACTTTTGAAAATATTTACAAAACGGGTCCACTTTCGAAAATATTTACCCAAGTTAGTCCATAAGTAAAAAGAAAATAATTTTCAAACTGATCCACTTTCGAAAATATTTACCAAACAGGTCCACTGTCGAAAATATTTACCAAAGTAACCCAATCCGTGCGTTGCACGGGTTGGGTTACTGACTAAGGGGTTCTCCCATTATAGTATTAGAGATATGTCACATCAGGTTGAATGCCATCTCTGCAAGTCATGATCTAGACCATACGCATTGATATTTTATTTTTTAGTAATGCTACATCCACTACCAATTTCATTACATTTCTCTTCACTACCTTAGATGGCACACTCCAATAAGTAGAAAAATATAGAGTATATGGGAAAAATCTCCAATAGGAATATGTCACCTAAGATAGTGAAGAAAATGATAGTGAAATATTTGGTAGTGGCTAAAGCATTACTCTTTATTTTTTGCCCATTGGCAATCAAATCAATCAATCAAATCAATGTGATTCGAACCTGGGTAAAGAAGTTCATGCTTCTACAGAAATTTCACATGGCTTTAAACTGATTATGCTCCTATTTATTAGAAATAGGATCCAAACCGTCAAAATTTTATGGTGACCCTCTTCCTGATGGTACCCAATATTGAAGCCCGGTTCGAGCTTTACAATACTTTACCATGACATGTCCCGACATTGCATTCGCAGTCAATCAAGTATGTCAGATGTCAGTTTATGCACTCTTCGACATCCGATCATTAGCAAGCAGTTAAAACGACGATATCTCAAATTTACTGCTGGTCGTTGTTGCAGAATCTACCACAATTTGTAGTGTTAATAGCGGAACTCACACATCACAAGTAATATAAACTTTCCAGAACTAGAAGAATTAAGAACAAACCACCACGATATGTGCAAAATCTCACAAGAACATAATTAATATGCAGAGATAATAAAAACTTATTATTCCTCAAGAAATACAAACATTACAAAGAGATTAAACTCTCAATCTCTCTCTCACCTTTGAAATACTCGACATAATCTTCTCTTGAAGTGGAACAATGATAATGACTCACAAATTCTCTCATCTCTTCTCTTGAGATAGATACAAACCCTAGAATCTACAACCACTTATATAGCCCTCAAGTAAATCTTAAAAGATAAACACAAATACAACTTATTGGACTCAAAACCCGAAAGCCCATATAACACACAACGCCGATGTCGGTCGACCGCACTTTGAGTTGGTCGACTGCAACGTGTCAAGTCCACACTTGAGGCAGTCGACTGCACGGTCGATCGTCCCCTACTCTGTTGAACCATGTACACTCGAAGAACTCTTTTCAGTCAGGACCGATCGACCGCACTCCCGGTCGATCGACCACAGCCCATCCAACTTCATTCTTCTACTTGCTATTGTCTTCTCTTTCTGTCATCGTCTTTTCCTATTCTTCTCCAAATTCAAGTACTCAGTGTCTACGTATATCTGAGGCCACAATTCTAACAATCTTCCACTTGGACCAAATACACAACGCTTCAAAGTCATTGTAATCTTTACTGCCAATCTCCTACTTTCATGGAAGACCCAAGTCTCTCCACTCTTATGATGAACACCTCCACCACTCCACCACATGGAGTGAACCAACCATCCCTCATAGGCTTATGAAGGATGTGCTCTACCAATCGCATAGAGCACGAATACTGGAGAAACAATCTCTCGTATCGGATTTCGTGTTACAAGACTTCCTAACTCGCAGAATCTCCATTAACACCAGACATGGTTCAAAGCCTCTCAATGCACCTTCTACACTTGAAGTCTCCGTGGGCGACACCTCCATAATATTCGCACACTGTTCAACCCTTATAGCTTCATTTCGGTTACTGTAATCGACATCACCCCGCATATTGATACAAGTGCTCTCTATTACACAAGAGCGACTTGAAGCTTCATCTGGCATATCACAAAGTACCCTCACCACAACAACGTCTTGCTCTATAGGATCACTCTCATGGCCAGTAAATCCCACTAAATTAGTAACCTCCCATCCACAACTGAAAGTGCTCGGTTGTACCCCATACAACCTACTATTCGATTCCGGCTGAGAGTCAACTACAGGAGAAACCCCTTCACATATCTAAGCAAATACCGCGATCCCTCACATTTCCCTTTTGCAATCACCCTTGAACTTGCCGCTATACGCCACTCCCCACTACCAACTGTAGTAGACATATCCTCTTTATCTAGCCTGCCAATCGAGATAAGATTTTTCTTCAAGTCTGGAACATACCTTATTTCCCCCAAGAAAACACTCTGGTTATCATTGGTTTTCACGTGAACAGTACTAACCCCACGTACATGACACCTTTCACTGTTCCCCACAATCACATCTCCAAAAGAACCCTTATTGTAGTCATCAAATACCTCTCTCCTCGGAGTATTATGAAAAGAAGCACCTGAATCAATGCACCAATCTCGCGTGTCCAACTCATCCCTAGCTGATATGCATAACTCTTCAATTTTATCGGACACCACAATGACTTTCTTTGGTTTGACTTCCTTCGGTTCTTCTGCTTCCTCTCCATACAGGCCTTACAACTGTGCATCATGTGACCCCTTTTGTGACAATACCAACACTCAGGTCCATGTCCTCCATCGATGTCATCAAACCCACTCTCAGATGAACTACTCTAATCCTTTCTTCTTCGACTGCTCTTAGAACTCCTATGTCGCTTCTCAACTAACAATGTGGAATATCTAGAAGATGATGATGAAAATTCCCCGTTTCTCACCCTTCTCACCACATTCTGTAGAGTCGTCGAATCTGTCATAGTGCCTGTAATAGTCCGTTCTACCGTACCATAACTATCAGGCAAAGTAGATAAAATTAACAATGGCTATCCCCTATTTGAAAACTTCAAACATGCGGCTTCCATCTGGTTGTAAACCATACAATAATTGTTCACATGTTCTTCTACTGAACCCCCTTCCCTCAACTTTATATTAACCAATTTCTTCAAGTGAAGAATTTGATTAGATGCCACCGGTTTCTCATACATATCTGTGAGAATATCCATAGACTCCTTTGTGGACTTTGCTTTCGGGATATGAAATAACACATTCATACTCAGCCCCAACTAAATCTGCCTTAGCGCCTTCTGATCCAAACGATTCCACTCCGCCAAGACCTTCGCATCCTTATTTCCATCTTCTGGCTTTTCATCAAACAACATACCATCTAGATTTTTCTGACGAAGATACACTGTCACCTGAATCTTCCACATCACGAAGTCACTCCTCTCGAACCTCTCAATCATCGACTTGCTATCGGTCACCCCGAACCTAGTGCTCTGATACTACTTGTTACAGAATCTACCATAACTCATAGTGCTAATAGCAGAACTCATACACCACAAGCAATAGAAACTTTCCAAGAACTAGATGAACCAAGAACAAGCCACCATGATATATGCAAGATCTCACAAGAATACAATCAATATGCAGCGATAACTAATACTTTTTATTCCTCAAGAAATACAAAGATTACAAAGAGATTACAACTCTCAATGTCTTTCCCTTGCCTTTGAAATACTCGGCACAATCCCCTTTTGATGTTGACTAATGATAACGGCTCACCAATTTTCTCATCTCTTTTTTTGAGTTGGATACAAACTCTAGAGTCTACAACCACTTATATAGCCCTCAAGTAAACCCTAAAAGATAAACACACATACAACTTATTGGACCCAAAATTTTAAAGCCCAAATAACACACATCACCGATGTCGATCGACCGCAATGTGTCAAATCCACACTCGAGGCATGACAAGTCAACTACACGGTCGATCGTCCCCTTCTCTGTTGAACCCTGTACACTCGAAGAACTCCTTTCAACCATGACTGGTCGATCGCACTCCCGGTTGGTCAACCACAACCCCTCCAGCTTAATTCTTCTAGTTGCTGTTGTCTTCTCTTGTTGTCTTTATTTTCACCTCTTCTTCTCCAACTTCAAGTACTTAGTGCTTATGTATATTTGATGCCACAATCCTAACAGTCGTTGACTTCATTTTCAATCTGGTTTGTTTTTCACTTCAAGCATATTCAGATTTAGATTTGGCTGATAATCCTGATTATCGATGCTCTACGCGTGGGTTTTGTGTGTACCTTGGCTCAAATCTTATCTGATGGAGTGCAAAGAAACAACCTACTGTATCTAGATCTAGTACGGAGGCTGAATATTGTTCCTTTGCTCAGTGGCATAGCCAGGATTTCTATCTAGGGGGCACGACAATTATTATTAAAAAAATTTATAATAAACACATTTGCGAGCCTCAAAATATCATATATTACTATCAAATGTCACAAACTTACAATCACTAAATAGCATTTTTCTTTAGCAATAAAACCCTTCGAGATTTCATATTCTGAAAATATTGAATGATATCTTCATTGTCAATGGCATCCAATACATCTCTTTCAATATATGCAATCAAACAATCATTCATCATCTCATCTCCCAATCGGTTTCGTAATGAAGTCTTGATGATTTTCATTGCAGAAAATACTCTCTCTACTGTTGCGGTTGCAACGGGTAATAACAATGCCATTAAAATAAACTAGTAGTTAAATCTTCTCTATTTCCAACTTCAATCATCAGTCTACCTCAAAGTAATTAAGTGCATCAAGTATTAGATGTCCATCTCATAAGTATATGCACAGAAATAGTAAAAACTAATGGTTAGAATTAGTTACTCACTTTGTATTTGTTGTTTGAACTATTTCTTACTCCTCTCGAACTCCTCTTAGGTCTCCTTTGAATTTACGATGAGATTTGTAAGTTGAATTCAAAAGAGGAAAAGAGAAAGAGAATGAAGGTGAATCATAATAGTATATGTTTGTACAAATAACCAGATTGGGCATTGAACAATGTGAAGTACAAATTTAATGTAGCGCCTTGAACCTGAGTTTTCTCCAAATATCATGAAAATTTGTGGAAATGTTGTTCACATATATAAGATACGCATATAAAAATTTCAACTCTAAACTCCATGTGTTTAAATATAAAAAAGTTCGGAAATTAGCTCAAAATTGGGACAGAAATTAACACTATAATCTGTACCCATTTGGGTTCTAATTTGATTACATATCATACTAATTCAGTCCATTCTCAAACAAATCAGTAACACTGAAACAGAAATTAGCAATCTAATTATCTTATCATATATGAATTCACGAAACTTCAGAATATGAACCCAAATTATCAAAATGTACAAAAATATTTACTTACAATAGGGTTTGGAATCGATCGACTCCTCGCTCTCTCTCTCTTATGACCTCCTCTACAAACTTAACTAATCACTTGTAGATTTTAATCCCTCTTACAAATTCATTATGAAGTGGGTTTAGGGGGAAACAAAAGAGTGGAAGAAGAAAGAGTAAAGTAAATCGGTAAATGATTAAATGGGTTGGAAATTTCACACATAAACCTTTATTAATTTTTTTTTACTAAATATATAAAAAAAATTTGAATTTTTAAAAAAATCTCAGGGGGAGCAGCTGCACCCCCTGGGCATGGGACAGCTACGTCCCTGCGAGGATGTTGCCAACTTTGTTAACCCCTCAAAGTTTTTTACTGTTCACAGACTTCGCTCACTTCTTTTCTTTGGCTCAGTTGATAGCCAGCATCAGTGGCGTAGCCAGGATTTCTATCTAGGGGGCGCGACAATTATTATTAAAAAAATTTATAATAAACACATTTGCAAGCCTCAAAATATCATATATTACTATCAAATGTCACAAACTTACAATCACTAAATAGCATTTTTCTTTAGCAATAAAACCCTTCGAGATTTCATATTCTGAAAATATTGAATGATATCTTCATTGTCAATGGCATCCAATACATCTCTTTCAATATATGTAATCAAACAATCATTCATCATCTCATCTCCCAATCGGTTTCGTAATGAAGTCTTGATGATTTTCATTGCAGAAAATACTCTCTCTACTGTTGCGGTTGCAACGGGTAATAGCAATGCCATTAAAATAAACTAGTAGTTAAATCTTCTCTATTTCCAACTTCAATCATCAGTCTACCTCAAAGTAATTAAGTGCATCAAGTATTAGATGTTCATCTCATAAGTATATGCACAGAAAGAGTAAAAATTAATGGTTAGAATTAGTTACTCACTTTGTATTTGTTGTTTGAACTATTTCTTACTCCTCTCGAACTCCTCTTAGGTCTCCTTTGAATTTACAATGAGATTTGTAAGTTGAATTCAAAAGAGGAAAAGAGAAAGAGAATGAAGGTGAATCATAATAGTATATATTTGTACAAATAACCAGATTGAGCATTGAACAATGTGAAGTACAAATTTAATGTAGCGCCTTGAACCTGGGTTTTCTCCAAATATCATGAAAATTTGTGGAAATGTTGTTCACATATATAAGATACGCATATAAAAATTTCAACTCTAAACTCCATGTGTTTAAATATAAAAAAGTTCAGAAATTAGCTCAAAATTGGGACAGAAATTAACACTATAATCTGTACCCATTTGGGTTCTAATTTCATTACATATCATACTAATTCAGTCCATTCTCAAACAAATCAGTAATACTGAAACAGAAATTAGCAATCTAATTATCTTATCATATATGAATTCACGAAACTTCAGAATATGAACCGAAATTATCAAAATGTACAAAAATATTTACTTACAATAGGGTTTGGAATCGATCGACTCCTCGCTCTCTCTCTCTTATGACCTCCTCTACAAACCCAACTAATCACTTGTAGATTTTTAATCCCTCTTACAAATTTATTATGAAGTGGGTTTAGGTGGAAACAAAAGAGTGGAAGAAGAAAGAGTAAAGTAAATTGGTAAATGATTAAATGGGTTGGAAATTTTACATATAAACCTTTATTAAATTTCTTTTTACTAAATATATAAAAAAATTGAATTTTTAAAAAAATCTCAGGGGGCACAGCTGCACCCCCTGGGCATGGGGCAGCTATGCCCCTGGACGAAATGAAGGGATACCTAGACGATGCAGACTGGAGACAAAGAGATGTAGATGTTGAACGGTGGGTTACGAGGGCCAGGACGGTGGCTTACCGAATAGAGGATGAGGTAGACAGTTATCAGAGCCAGAAATTGCTCTTGACACCAGCTATCTTGTCCATCTTACATGAGTGCGCTGTACTTCCATTCTACTTTTTCCCCCTATATTTCCCTGAGTCACTAGTACTGTTGGTTGTGCCAGTATTTTTCAGTTGGCTAGCCATGGCCAATTCCAACTATAGAAGGTGGTCGTTCCGCAGGCGCCTGAAAGCAATTTCTAAAAACATCGTTTCTCTCCTTGATGAGATGGATCAATTAAGTTTCACTTTTAAACCCAAGGAAACACCAATCCATCATACTGTGACTGCCTCGTCTACAATTGCTAATGTGATTGGGATGAAAGATGATGCAAATCGGTTAAAAGAGTTATTGGAGGATGCAGTGCAAGATCGTGTAGCCATCTTCATCAATGGTGACCAGGGCCGGCCCCACCCTTGAGGCGGGTAAGGCGTCCGCCTCAGGCCTCCAGCATTTTTGCAATTTTAGGGGTCCCAAATTTGTAATTACCTTATAAATATAAACACGAATTTTGCACGCAAAAGAAAAATACTGTTATCAGGGGCCCCAAGAATAATTATTTGACCCTTTTTTTTTAATGATTTGGGTTTAGGCTTGAAGACTTTAATTGAATAAGAGACTTTAAATTTGAGTGATTCAAAACAAGTTTATATATTTTGCATACATAAATTGTTTTCAGCAATGTACAAATTTTATTTTATTTTATTTTATATTATTTTATTTTATTTTTGTATGGGGGCCCATTTCGGGAGTTCGTCTCGGGCCCTGAGAACTCAGGGCCGGCCCTGTAGATACTACTCCTTCACAATTACAAGGTAAGCAATTACAAATACGCTAACTAAACTCATGGTTAATTTCATTAGCTTCTTACTATATCTTTCTCACTTGTACTTTGTTGGACACTTATCACACTTTGAACAATACATATACTTTTTAGTGGAAATAAAAAAGTAGACAGATTTGACTGGATTTTATCTCTACATCAAATGACAATAAAGTTGACAGCTAATATTCTCAATAGAAGAACTTGTGGCAGAAACCTTTTGATTCTTGGTTTGACTGTTCAGATCTATTATCTGCCATGTTGCATTCTGAAAGTAGTAAATTGTTTGTGCAGGAATGAAGAAAAATGCTGGTAAGCTCATATGGATTGTTATCACTCCTATAGTAGTCGTTGTGTTTATTTTGATTATCATATGCTTTTGTTGGAGGAGATCCCGAAAACAGGCTATCGTAAGCACAAAGTAGAGATTATATGTTTATAATTTGAATTGGTTGCATTTTGAATCTTGGAGTATCGTGTATTGAAATTTCTAGTTATTCTACAACTCAGGTTAGAAGGCTGATATAAGAGGTTTGGGTTTGGTTCTTAGCATTTTTAAACTTTGCCCACACAACTTTTAAATTAGTTATTTAATCAGACAACTTTACAAATACTTCTTCGTAAGATAAAATTTTCAGTTACTAATTCAAAAGTTGTGGAACTTCAGCTAATAACATGAAGCTCCAGCTGCATGAAACACCACACCTTTAAATCATTTTTTTCTTTTTTTTTCAAAATGTGGATCCCACTAAAAATTATTCCTATTATGCTTATTTCGAAACACCACACCTTGTAATTGTGAAGGAGTAGTATCTGCAGTATCTATGATACCAATCTGTGATGTGGGGTTTCCTTCTTCGGAAAGATCCACCTCATACTAATAGCACAGTTCTCTTGAGGAAACCATTCATCTCTCTCGTATGTGGGATTCGAATTTTGGCTAAGAAAATCATCTAGACAATTTTGGCATTGTGGCCTGAGAGAATCAATAGGACATTGCACTAAACCAATTTAAGTACTTGTACTATTAAACATCAGTTGTTTGGATGCATAATCATTGCCATTTAGAACAACTGTTGCCACTAATGACGAGTTGATCACATCCTTCAGCCACTTGTTGAAAGTAATTTTATCCACTACTTCTAGAGCCCTCGTAACTATTGTATCATGAATGACGTTGTCAAGAGTAGAGAATGGGAGTAAATATCTGTTTCTAAGTAGACAATAGCCGTACCAGATGGCCACTTGACTATCTAGAGAACAAGTAGAATCACATGAAGAATTACTAGATTTATTATCCGAGCAGTTTACGAGGTTGATGTTGCCTCGGCAAAGAACGTGTTCATTTATATTCTTTTTCATAGAGGTGGAGGCTGAGGAAACAATGGAATGAACGAAATCTGTGAGATTCGGGGCAATGTCAACTTCTAAGATACAACAATCATCGAGCTCTTTGACAAAGGCAAACCCACCAAAACACAGAAACAGAAATGCAATCACAACAACGTCGAGGTGCCGCAAATGTATATAAAGATGATTCATATTAATAGTCCTTCTGAACTAATTCCAATTCTTCTGAACTATTTAACAATCCGTCAAACAAAAGTAGACAAACAAAAACGTCACTTACACGGCCATGTAAGACATGCAATTTGATGGTGGAAATAATATGCAGTTGAGTAAATGAAGTGTTAATATAACTCTCATTTAAAAATCAATGGTTGAGATTAGGTGGTTGAATGCATCTAATCTGACTGATATGGCAGTGTAAGTGACGTTTTTGTTTGTCTATTTTTGTTTGGCAGATTGTTAAGTTGTTCAGAAGAATTGGAATTAGTTCGGAAGGGTTGTAGGGTTGTTAATATGAATCATCTTTCTATACATTTGCGGCACCTCGACGTTGTTGTGATTGCATTTCTGTTTCTGTGTTTTTGTGGGTTTGCCTTTGTCAAAGAGCTCGATGATTGTATTAGCTTAGAAGTTGACATTGCCCCGAATCTCACAGATTTCGTTCATTCCATTGCTTCCTCAGCCTCCACCTCTATGAAAATGAATATATAAGAATACGTTCTTTGCCGAGGCAACATCAACCTCGCAAACTGCTCGGATAATAAATCTAGTAATTCTTCATGTGATTCTACTTGTTCTCTAGACTAGTCAAGTGACCATCTGGTACGACTATTGTCTAGTTAGAAATATAGATTTACTCCCATTCTCCTCCCTTGACAACGTCATTTATGATACAATAGTCACGAGGCTCTAGAAGTAGTGGATAAAAATACTTTCAACAAGTGGCTGAAGGATCTGATCAACTCGTCATTAATGGCAATAATTGTTCAAAATGGCAATGAGTATGCATCCAAACAACTGATGTTTAATAGTACAAGTAGTTTAACTGGGATAGTGTAATGTCCTATTGATTCTCCCAAACCACAATGTCAGAATTGTCTAGATGATTTTCTTAGCCAAAATCCGAATCCCACATATGGGAGAGATCAATTTTCTCCAAGAGAATTGTGCTATTAGGTATGAGGTGAATCATTCCGAAAAAAGAAACCCCACATCACAGATTGGTATCATACTGCAGATACTTAGGGCCGGCCCCACCCTTGAGGCGGGTGAGGCGGCCGCCTCAAGACCCTGACATTTTTGCGATTTTAGGGGCCCCCAAATTTGTAATTACCTTATAAATATAGACACGAATTTTGCACGTAAAAGAAAAATACTATTATTAGGGGCCCAAAAAATAATTATTTGAGTCTTTAATTTTTTTTAAAAAATGATTTGGGTTTAGGCTTGAAGACTTGAATTGAATATGAGACTTTAAATTTGAGTGATTCAAAACAAGTTTATATATTTTGCATACATAATTTGTTTTCAGCAATTTGCAAATTTTATTTTATTTTATTTTATTTTATTTTATTTTATTTTATATTATTTAATTTTATTTTATTTTTGTATGGGGGCCCATTTCGAGAGTTCGCCTCGGGCCCCTGAGAACCCAGGGCCGGCCCTGATGGTGACTCCGGTACTGGGAAAACTACATTGGCTGCTAGTGTATATGAGGAGACAAAAGCCCAATTTGATTGTCATGCTTGGGTGTTTTTAAACCACCCCTTCCACAAAAAGGACATCTTGAAGGAAATTTTCAAAGGGTTTTCCCAGTCCTGCTCAGAATCTGCTCCATCCATTGAAGACAAAACATCCAAAATGGATGAACAAGGGCTAACCAATTTAATTTTCAGTTATTTGTCTGGAAAGAGTTATTTGTTGGTGTTGGATGATGTGCGATATCTCCAGACATGGAATGAGCTTCTTCCTGCTCTGCCGGTGCAGCAGAAAGGCAAAATTGTACTTACAACAACAGAAGCTAGATTGCGTCATATGAACACTCAAGAGGGGGATAACGGCAATTGGATTCGCAGTCAAAGATTACCAACCGCAACCGTGAGCTTCCCAGATGGGGATCTCCATGCACGCTCTGTATCATCAGAAACACTGGATGGTCCTTCAAATCTACAATTAGCCGAGCACATGGAAACTCAGCCAACATCTGCGTATGTGCTTATTCTCAGAGGACTATCTGACGAAGACTCCCAAGGACTTTTTTTTACTAGAGCTCTGCCAGGAAGGGAGGAGCCAGTCCCTGATGATCTGCTTACCATTGGGCAAGAAATCATAAGCATGTGTTCCCGAGGGTTACCTATCACTATTGCCACGGTTGGCAGTCTCCTCTCTACCAAGGAAGCAAACCAAAGGGAATGGAACAATTTCCTTGATCTGTTCCGCAGGTTTTGGTTCCCTGGTTCGACAGAGGATCTTGCAATTGAGTCACTTGTTGATGCTAATTTGTCATTCATCTATGCTGGTTTGTCTCCCGTTCTCAAGCAATGTTTTTTGTACTGTGGTATTTTTCCTGTTAACTACATGATTTCTTGCAGAAGGCTTGTTCGTTTGTGGGTGGCCGAAGGGTTTGTAGATGAGATTCCAGGTTTGACGAAGGAGGAGGTAGCTCGAGAGCAACTGGACCAACTCATTGCCAGGAACATGCTCCAAGTTGTAAGGAAACGCCTCAACGGAGAGGTACAAACCTGCCGGATGCTGAACCTTCTGAGAGAATTTGCTCGAAAGATATCGAGCGAAAACAACTTCTGCACAGTAGTACAAAACTTCCCAAGCGAAGATCAGGAATTAGAATGGGAGAATCTCCGTCGAGTGTCCACCGAGGATGCAGTGGCGTAGCCAGGATTTCTATCTAGGGGGCGCGACAATTACTATTAAACAAATTTATAATAAACACATTTGCAAACCTCAAAATATCATATATTACTATCAAATGTCACAAACTTACAATCACTAAATAGCATTTTTCTTTAGCAATAAAACCCTTCGAGATTTCATATTCTGAAAATATTGAATGATATCTTCATTGTCAATGGCATCCAATACATCTCTTTCAATATATGCAATCAAACAATCATTCATCATCTCATCTCCCAATCGGTTTCGTAATGAAGTCTTGATGATTTTCATTGCAGAAAATACTCTCTCTACTGTTGCGGTTACAACGGGTAATAGCAATGCCATTAAAATAAACTAGTAGTTAAATCTTCTCTATTTCCAACTTCAATCATCAATCTACCTCAAAGTAATTAAGTGCATCAAGTATTAGATGTTCATCTCATAAGTATATGCACAGAAAGAGTAAACTAATGGTTAGAATTAGTTACTCACTTTGTATTTGTTGTTTGAACTATTTCTTACTCCTTTCGAACTCCTCTTAGGTCTCCTTTGAATTTACGATGAGATTTGTAAGTTGAATTCAAAAGAGGAAAAGAGAAAGAGAATGAAGGTGAATCATAATAGTATATGTTTGTACAAATAACCAGATTGGGCATTGAACAATGTGAAGTACAAATTTAATGTAGCGCCTTGAACCTGGGTTTTCTCCAAATATCATGAAAATTTGTGGAAATGTTGTTCACATATATAAGATACACATATAAAAATTTCAACTCTAAACTCCATGTGTTTAAATATAAAAAAGTTCGGAAATTAGCTCAAAATTGGGACAGAAATTAACACTATAATCTGTACCCATTTGGGTTCTAATTTCATTACATATCATACTAATTCAGTCCATTCTCAAACAAATCAGTAACAATGAAACAGAAATTAGCAATCTAATTATCTTATCATATATGAATTCACGAAACTTCAGAATATGAACCGAAATTATCAAAATGTACAAAAATATTTACTTACAATAGGGTTTGGAATCGATCGACTCCTCGCTCTCTCTCTCTTATGACCTCCTCTACAAACCCAACTAATCACTTGTAGATTTTTAATCCCTCTTACAAATTTATTATGAAGTGGGTTTAGGTGGAAACAAAAGAGTGGAAGAAGAAAGAGTAAAGTAAATTGGTAAATGATTAAATGGGTTGGAAATTTTACATATAAACCTTTATTAAATTTCTTTTTACTAAATATATAAAAAAATTGAATTTTTAAAAAAATCTCAGGGGGCACAGCTGCACCCCCTGGGCATGGGGCAGCTATGCCCCTGGACGAAATGAAGGGATACCTAGACGATGCAGACTGGAGACAAAGAGATGTAGATGTTGAACGGTGGGTTACGAGGGCCAGGACGGTGGCTTACCGAATAGAGGATGAGGTAGACAGTTATCAGAGCCAGAAATTGCTCTTGACACCAGCTATCTTGTCCATCTTACATGAGTGCGCTGTACTTCCATTCTACTTTTTCCCCCTATATTTCCCTGAGTCACTAGTACTGCTGGTTGTGCCAGTATTTTTTAGTTGGCTAGCCATGGCTAATTCCAACTATAGAAGGTGGTCGTTCCGCTGGCGCCTGAAAGCAATTTCTAAAAACATCGTTTCTCTCCTTGATGAGATGGATCAATTAAGTTTCACTTTTAAACCCAAGGAAACACCAATCCATCATACTGTGACTGCCTCGTCTACAATTGCTAATGTGATTGGGATGAAAGATGATGCAAATCGGTTAAAAGAGTTATTGGAGGATGCAGTGCAAGATCGTGTAGCCATCTTCATCAATGGTGACCAGGGCCGGCCCCACCCTTGAGGCGGGTAAGGCGTCCGCCTCAGGCCTCCAGCATTTTTGCGATTTTTGGGGTCCCAAATTTGTAATTACCTTATAAATATAAACACGAATTTTGCACGTAAAAGAAAAATACTGTTATCAGGGGCCCCAAGAATAATTATTTGACCCTTTTTTTTTAATGATTTGGGTTTAGGCTTGAAGACTTTAATTGAATAAGAGACTTTAAATTTGAGTGATTCAAAACAAGTTTATATATTTTGCATACATAAATTGTTTTCAGCAATGTACAAATTTTATTTTATTTTATTTTATATTATTTTATTTTATTTTTGTATGGGGGCCCATTTCGGGAGTTCGTCTCGGGCCCTGAGAACTCAGGGCCGGCCCTGTAGATACTACTCCTTCACAATTACAAGGTAAGCAATTACAAATACGCTAACTAAACTCATGGTTAATTTCATTAGCTTCTTACTATATCTTTCTCACTTGTACTTTGTTGGACACTTATCACACTTTGAACAATACATATACTTTTTAGTGGAAATAAAAAAGTAGACAGATTTGACTGGATTTTATCTCTACATCAAATGACAATAAAGTTGACAGCTAATATTCTCAATAGAAGAACTTGTGGCAGAAACCTTTTGATTCTTGGTTTGACTGTTCAGATCTATTATCTGCCATGTTGCATTCTGAAAGTAGTAAATTGTTTGTGCAGGAATGAAGAAAAATGCTGGTAAGCTCATATGGATTGTTATCACTCCTATAGTAGTCGTTGTGTTTATTTTGATTATCATATGCTTTTGTTGGAGGAGATCCCGAAAACAGGCTATCGTAAGCACAAAGTAGAGATTATATGTTTATAATTTGAATTGGTTGCATTTTGAATCTTGGAGTATCGTGTATTGAAATTTCTAGTTATTCTACAACTCAGGTTAGAAGGCTGATATAAGAGGTTTGGGTTTGGTTCTTAGCATTTTTAAACTTTGTCCACACAACTTTTAAATTAGTTATTTAATCAGACAACTTTACAAATACTTCTTCGTAAGATAAAATTTTCAGTTACTAATTCAAAAGTTGTGGAACTTCAGCTAATAACATGAAGCTCCAGCTGCATGAAACACCACACCTTTAAATCATTTTTTTCTTTTTTTTTCAAAATGTGGATCCCACTAAAAATTATTCCTATTATGCTTATTTCGAAACACCACACCTTGTAATTGTGAAGGAGTAGTATCTGCAGTATCTATGATACCAATCTGTGATGTGGGGTTTCCTTCTTCGGAAAGATCCACCTCATACTAATAGCACAGTTCTCTTGAGGAAACCATTCATCTCTCTCGTATGTGGGATTCGAATTTTGGCTAAGAAAATCATCTAGACAATTTTGGCATTGTGGCCTGAGAGAATCAATAGGACATTGCACTAAACCAATTTAAGTACTTGTACTATTAAACATCAGTTGTTTGGATGCATAATCATTGCCATTTAGAACAACTGTTGCCACTAATGACGAGTTGATCACATCCTTCAGCCACTTGTTGAAAGTAATTTTATCCACTACTTCTAGAGCCCTCGTAACTATTGTATCATGAATGACGTTGTCAAGAGTAGAGAATGGGAGTAAATATCTGTTTCTAAGTAGACAATAGCCGTACCAGATGGCCATTTGACTATCTAGAGAACAAGTAGAATCACATGAAGAATTACTAAATTTATTATCCGAGCAGTTTACGAGGTTGATGTTGCCTCGGCAAAGAACGTGTTCATTTTTATTCTTTTTCATAGAGGTGGAGGCTGAGGAAACAATGGAATGAACGAAATCTGTGAGATTCGGGGCAATGTCAACTTCTAAGATACAACAATCATCGAGCTCTTTGACAAAGGCAAACCCACCAAAATACAGAAACAGAAATGCAATCACAACAACGTCGAGGTGCCGCAAATGTATATAAAGATGATTCATATTAATAGTCCTTCTGAACTAATTCCAATTCTTCTGAACTATTTAACAATCCGTCAAACAAAAGTAGACAAACAAAAACGTCACTTACACGGCCATATAAGACATGCAATTTGATGGTGGAAATAATATGCAGTTGAGTAAATGAAGTGTTAATATAACTCTCATTTAAAAATCAATGGTTGAGATTAGGTGGTTGAATGCATCTAATCTGACTTATATGGCAGTGTAAGTGACGTTTTTGTTTGTCTATTTTTGTTTGGCAGATTGTTAAGTTGTTCAGAAGAATTGGAATTAGTTCGGAAGGGTTGTAGGGTTGTTAATATGAATCATCTTTCTATACATTTGCGGCACCTCGACGTTGTTGTGATTGCATTTCTGTTTCTGTGTTTTTGTGGGTTTGCCTTTGTCAAAGAGCTCGATGATTGTATCAGCTTAGAAGTTGACATTGCCCCGAATCTCACAGATTTCGTTCATTCCATTGCTTCCTCAGCCTCCACCTCTATGAAAATGAATATATACGAATACGTTCTTTGGCGAGGCAACATCAACCTCGCAAACTGCTCGGATAATAAATCTAGTAATTCTTCATGTGATTCTACTTGTTCTCTAGACTAGTCAAGTGACCATCCGGTACGACTATTGTCTAGTTAGAAATATAGATTTATGTAACGCCCCGAATCCCAAATCACTGAATTCGAGATGTTCTACAGGATCTTTTCACTTTCTTTAGTACAATTTTACAGGAAAATTAAAACTTTTCATCATACATCAGAGTTTACATCATAATTACATCTTTCTTTGCACAGCGGAAGTAAAATACAATAATTTAATACAAGTATAACATCTTGATATAATCTTTAAGCATCCAATCCCCTTTAATCTTTAGCATAACATTTACCTGCATATCAGACTGTGGGTACGTCAGTTTATTCAACCGACGAACATTATACACGGCCATCCTCTCTATGCCGGAAATAGTATAACTTAACTTTTCATATTTAGCAAACACAAACTTGTCACATTCAAACTAAAGGGACTACCCTATTGATGTCGTGTTGTGATTGTGCACTTAATCCTTAATGCATTTATTAATGTTACATGACACTAATGCGCACTTGTTCGGATTCTATGCATCCCATACTACATAGGTCCGAGGGCAAGCCCTTATTCGTTCTTCATCTTTATAGGGTTCAATCCCCCGTTATGATTTAATCTACTACTGTAATTACGGTAAGTATCCTAGATGTTATCTGACCTACGAACTCATGTTTAGGCACTCTGGAGTAGTATCCTCACCCAGACGCATCATGGGAATTCCTGGGATACGCTCTCACCATAAACATGACACCACCCGTAGTCTTCAAACATCCCACGAGCGTCGCCACTAGGACGGTACTCTGGAACAGTATCCTCACCCAGACTCGTCATGGGAATTCCTGGGATACGCTCTCGCCGCTACCCAGGGCCCTTATACTCAATGTTTTTCTCTTACTTTCATCACATCTTCACTATGCACTAGTCCTTAGTTTTATTAAAAATCATGAATAAAATTAATCTCTAGAGTTAGCCTCTCCATCAACCGGACTTATTCATTCATTTCATCTTGACCAACCTTGGTCTAATTTCACTTTATTTCATTTCTCGATGCCGGGGAGACTTAGCTACTCTACAACAAATTTCATTTCACAACCTTCAATTTATACAATTTCCATGTCGAGTTCTCAAACTCACATGTACATTCTCTTTCAATCCATGATTTCACTTTGTTCACTAGTCCATCATTACACAAAATTTGCATATACTTATCAATTGTCACATCATGATAATTCTATATTACTAAGCAATGTACACATTTCATGTTATTCCACAAGTGAGAAAATACTTGCATCATGTCAGACAACTACATCTCTTTTTTACCAAATTAATACTTGAAGTTCCCATTCACTTCTTTTGTCAAATTATAATCACATAACAATAATCTATATAAACTCATATATCAATCTATGCATTTTTAACTACAACCATAGTTAAATTCATTCAAATAATACTCAAATCATTCCTATAAAATTCCTTATATTTTTCTGAGAATTACCATATTTTTTTCACATTTTTTGGACATCTACAACTCACAAAAAAATATTTTTTTATAAACGCGGAGGGTGAGAATCGAACCCAGTCGCAACAGGAAAAGAGCCAAGAGCACCCGCCGTATGGCCGAACTGTGCTAGCGATTAGTAAGGAGCGAATTAAGTATATATGGTTCGGTCGACAGTTATATATATATATACTCAGTTGGTAAAAAAAATGGTGAAGTCAGGGTTCGAACCGCACCGCTCAGAGAAGCAAACCGCAGTCAAAGACCGCCTGAGCCACTGGCTCGGGTTGTCACAAACCCAACAAAAGTCCATATGTATTATTTTCGTACTGTTTTAAAAAACAACTCGATGTCCACATAACCATAGTTTCTTATTGCTTTGGTAAAATTTACTGAAAACTTCCAGATTAATTTTCACTCATGTGAATTTCATACCAGTAAGATAAAAATAATTTTTTGTACTATAAAAATGTATTTCTTCCCACAAATCAATGAATTACTCATTAAATCTACTATTTCTTTTATTTTCGACATTGACTAAACAATTAGTCTTCTAATCCCTTTTCATTTCACAATTTCTCATGATAATTCACTGTTGTTAATCTTTATTCACAAATACATACATTTTTGGATTTATCCATACCCATATCAACAAAAGGATTTATTTAGTACATGAATATGTAAAACTCAAAAATACTAACTTTTGAGTAGTTCTACTTTGATGACAACAAAGCAATTTCATTGGTTCATCTATGTCACAAAATATACTACTACTCGTTGATTAACATAATTACAACTCAAGCATTCAAGAAAACTCTCTATTCAAATTTTAAAGTGTGCCATTTCCTTAATCAATTTCATGCTTCAACCATACAATTTACAAGCAATTAAATGGAGATTTTCACACATCATACTAGCAATATTCCACCATCATTCAATTAAATTAATAATCATAGAAAGTTCTACATATAATTTAGTTTCATGCTAGAATTACACACAAGTTAATTACATCATTTCAATCCATTCATACACTAACTTTTCCATTAAAGTGTGCTCTTATTAGTATTTTTCATGTATAGTGTTGATAATAAAAACTAGCATGGACTCCTATATTAGAAATATGAAATGTTTTACCCACCTTGAATGGAGAGAAACACAAAGCAACAAGACCTTGCAAATAAAAGCACCTCCTCCTAGCCAAAAGCACGCACAAACTCCAAGCCAAGCCCAACCGAAAGCTTCTCTAGCACAACCCGAAAGCTTCCTAGCCCTTTGTGATGCCGGCCACTCCAAGCAAACAAAAACCCACACAACTCTCTATCTTTTTATGACTCACACTATTACAATACTATAACTTGGAAATATACTTTGCATATGAAAATTAGCCATGAGAGGGGGGTATTTATACTAGGAAATGAGTGAGATGGAGGGCCAAGATTGCTTTGGTGGTTGTAGAATGAAGGGTCTAGATTAAGGTCGGAGTTAGAAAAACTACCCACAACTAAGAAACTACCTCCATGATCACCATGCTCACTTTTGAAAATCCCTCCAAAAGAATGAATCCCGGCCTCCCCCTAGGGTGTGCACAGCACGTGCACGTGTAGTGCACGTGCATGCAACTAGACCAAAATTTGTACATTTTAAATTTGTACAAAAATAAATTAGTTAAAAAAAAAGCCTTCTACATGACAAGTTTAATTAAAATAGGTTAATTCATGGGCTTTCTTTTTGGGCCAAAATAGTTTATAAAAAATAAATAGAATAAAATACATTTGGGCTTTTAAGAAAAAGGGCTTCACATTAAATTAAAATAAGGCTTTAAATAAAGGCTTTTTGTACTAAAATAATTTGAGAAAATATATTTAAATATACACATCATGATAAAATAATCCAAACAAAATATTGCACGTGCACACTACGTGCAAAATAAATAATTTTTCATTTATTGAAAAATCAGGGTATTACAATTTACTCCCATTCTCCTCCCTTGACAACGTCATTTATGATACAATAGTCACGAGGCTCTAGAAGTAGTGGATAAAAATACTTTCAACAAGTGGCTGAAGGATCTGATCAACTCGTCATTAATGGCAATAATTGTTCAAAATGGCAATGAGTATGCATCCAAACAACTGATGTTTAATAGTACAAGTAGTTTAACTGGGATAGTGTAATGTCCTATTGATTCTCCCAAACCACAATGTCAGAATTGTCTAGATGATTTTCTTAGCCAAAATCCGAATCCCACATACGGGAGAGATCAATTTTCTCCAAGAGAATTGTGCTATTAGGTATGAGGTGAATCATTCCGAAAAAAGAAACCCCACATCACAGATTGGTATCATACTGCAGATACTCAGGGCCGGCCCCACCCTTGAGGCGGGTGAGGCGGCCGCCTCAAGCCCCCGACATTTTTGCGATTTTAGGGGCCCCCAAATTTGTAATTACCTTATAAATATAGACACGAATTTTGCACGTAAAAGAAAAATACTATTATTAGGGGCCCAAAAAATAATTATTTGAGTCTTTAATTTTTTTTAAAAAATGATTTGGGTTTAGGCTTGAAGACTTGAATTGAATATGAGACTTTAAATTTGAGTGATTCAAAACAAGTTTATATATTTTGCATACATAATTTGTTTTCAGCAATGTGCAAATTTTATTTTATTTTAGTTTATTTTATTTTATTTTATTTTATTTTATTTTATATTATTTTATTTTATTTTATTTTTGTATGGGGGCCCATTTCGGGAGTTCGCCTCGGGCCCCTGAGAACCCAGGGCCGGCCCTGATGGTGACTCCAGTACTGGGAAAACTACATTAGCTGGTAGTGTATACGAGGAGACAAAAGCCCAATTTGATTGTCATGCTTGGGTGTTTTTAAACCACCCCTTCCACAAAAAAGGACATCTTGAAGGAAATTTTCAAAGGGTTTTCCCAGTCCTGCTCAGAATCTGCTCCATCCATTGAAGACAAAACATCCAAAATGGATGAACAAGGGCTAACCAATTTAATTTTTAGTTATTTGTCTGGAAAGAGTTATTTGTTGGTGTTGGATGATGTGCGATATCTCCAGACATGGAATGAGCTTCTTCCTGCTCTGCCGGTGCAGCAGAAAGGCAAAATTGTACTTACAACAACAGAAGCTAGATTGCATCATATGAACACTCAAGAGGGGGATAACGGCAATTGGATTCGCAGTCAAAGATTACCAACCGCAACCGTGAGCTTCCCAGATGGGGATCTCCATGCACGCTCTGTATCATCAGAAACACTGGATGGTCCTTCAAATCTACAATTAGCCGAGCACATGGAAACTCAGCCAACATCTGCGTATGTGCTTATTCTCAGAGGACTATCTGACGAAGACTCCCAAGGACTTTTTTTTACTAGAGCTCTGCCAGGAAGGGAGGAGCCAGTCCCTGATGATCTGGTTACCATTGGGCAAGAAATCATAAGCATGTGTTCCCGAGGGTTACCTATCACTATTGCCACGGTTGGCAGTCTCCTCTCTACCAAGGAAGCAAACCAAAGGGAATGGAACAATTTCCTTGATCTGTTCCGCAGGTTCTGGTTCCCTGGTTCGACAGAGGATCTTGCAATTGAGTCACTTGTTGATGCTAATTTGTCATTCATCTATGCTGATTTGTCTCCCGTTCTCAAGCAATGTTTTTTGTACCGTGGTATTTTCCCGGTTAACTACATGATTTCTTGCAGAAGGCTTGTTCATTTGTGGGTGGCCGAAGGGTTTGTAGATGAGATTCCAGGTTTGACGAAGGAGGAGGTAGCTCGAGAGCAACTGGACCAACTCATTGCCAGGAACATGCTCCATGTTGTAAGGAAACGCCTCAACGGAGAGGTACAAACCTGCCGGATGCTGAACCTTCTGAGAGAATTTGCTCGAAAGATATCGAGCGAAAACAACTTCTGCACAGTAGTACAAAACTTCCCAAGCGAAGATCAAGAATTGGAATGGGAGAATCTCCGTCGAGTGTCCATCGAGGATGCAGTGGCGTAGCCAGGATTTCTATCTAGGGGGCGCGACAATTACTATTAAAAAAGTTTATAATAAACATATTTGCAAACCTCAAAATATCATATATTACTATCAAATGTCACAAACTTACAATCACTAAATAGCATTTTTCTTTAGCAATAAAACCCTTCGAGATTTCATATTCTGAAAATATTGAATGATATCTTCATTGCCAATGGCATCCAATACATCTCTTTCAATATATGCAATCAAACAATCATTCATCATCTCATCTTCCAATCGGTTTCGTAATGAAGTCTTGATGATTTTCATTGCAGAAAATACTCTCTCTACTGTTACGGTTGCAACGGGTAATAGCAATGCCATTAAAATAAACTAGTAGTTAAATCTTCTCTATTTCCAACTTCAATCATCAGTCTACCTCAAAGTAATTAAGTACATCAAGTATTAGATGTTCATCTCATAAGTATATGCACAGAAAGAGTATACTAATGGTTAGAATTAGTTACTCACTTTGTATTTGTTGTTTGAACTATTTCTTACTCCTCTCGAACTCCTCTTAGGTCTCCTTTGAATTTACGATGAGATTTGTAAGTTGAATTCAAAAGAGGAAAAGCGAAAGAGAATGAAGGTGAATCATAATAGTATATGTTTGTACAAATAACCAGATTGGGCATTGAACAATGTGAAGTACAAATTTAATGTAGCGCCTTGAACCTGGGTTTTCTCCAAATATCATGAAAATTTGTGGAAATGTTGTTCACATATATAAGATACACATATAAAAATTTCAATTCTAAACTCCATATGTTTAAATTTAAAAAAGTTCGGAAATTAGCTCAAAATTGGGATATAAATTAACACTATAATCTGTACCCATTTGGGTTCTAATTTGATTACATATCATACTAATTCAGTCCATTCTCAAACAAATCAGTAACACTGAAACAGAAATTAGCAATCTAATTATCTTATCATATATGAATTCACGAAACTTCAGAATATGAATCCAAATTATCAAAATGTACAAAAATATTTACTTACAATAGGGTTTGGAATCGTTCGACTCCTCGCTCTCTCTCTCTCTTATGACCTCCTCTACAAACCCAACTAATCACTTGTAGATTTTAATCCCTCTTACAAATTCATTATGAAGTGGGTTTAGGTGGAAACAAAAGAGTGGAAGAAGAAAGAGTAAAGTAAATCGGTAAATGATTAAATGGGTTGGAAATTATACACATAAACCTTTATTAATTTTTTTTTTACTAAATATATAAAAAAAATTGATTTTTTTTTAAAATCTCAGGGGGCGCAGCTGCACCCCCTGGGCATGGGGCAGCTACGCCCCTGCGGCTTTGCTCACACAACAGCTGAACTAACTTGGGTTTGTAATCTTCTCAAAGATCTCCGCATCTATGTCAAACATTGCCCATTAGTTTGGTGAAATAACATAAGGGAAATACATTTGGCAGCCAATCCAATCTTCTATGCTCGCATGAAACACGTACGTGGAGATTGACTATCATTTTGTTCAAAAGCATGTTGTAGGATGTTCGGTATGTTCCACGCATGATCAAATTTCAGATATTTTTACGAAAGGTTTAACTACTATCCGATTTCTATTTTAAAAGACAAGCTCAATGATCGTGCCTCACCATTGGGCTTGAGAGGGGATAATAGCAGTTAAGTATCCTTGGTTCAATCGAAACCGATTACACAGTGATCTTTATCATATCTGATCTTTGTCATTCTTATCTAATCTTTTCTGATCGTTTACAAATTCCAGTTTGCAACAACTTGTAACAACTCATTTTTCTTGTTTCAATCTATTGTTTTAATCTGTAAGAGCATCTCCAACCAAGTTACCTATTTTGGCTAACTAAAATAGCCAAAATGGCTAACAAATGGATAATTTGGCTAGCGAAAAAAGTCTCCACTCCAACCATGTTATCTATTTTGAATAACCATTAATAATTTAAAGTCCAAAATTAAATAAAATAAAAATATAAAATAAAAGGCCATAAAAAGCCCAATACAAAATAAAATTTTCAAAGCCCAAAAATAAAATTTCACAATTTTTCGCGATTCTGCTCCAACAATAGAAATATAAATGTCGCGATTTCGCAATTTGCAAATTTCGCGATTGATTTTGCAATTTTCGCGATTGATTTTGCAATTTTCAAGATTGATTTCGCAATTTTCACGATTGATTTTGCAATTTTCGTGATTGATTTCGCAATTTCGCGATTGATTTCTGCGATTACGCAATTTTGTAGTTTTGGGAAGAAGTTTAGCGAGCGGTACATACTCGCCAGATCTGGCGAGTGAATATTAGAAATCTATTTTGACGAGTGGTTTGGCTCGTCCTGTTGGAGCATATTTTTATTTTTATATTAGCTATTTTGGCTAAAATTGAAAGATGACTAGCATGGTTGGAGATGGTCATAGAGAGCTTGCATGAGAGATGGCTGCATGATTTAACATGAGAGCTTGCATCCTATTTATTCAGGAGCATAATCAATGGATTTGAATTATCTTAGATGTGCCAAAAATAGTGAACTACTTTATTTATAACGGTCCACCCTAGATGGACAGTACAAATAAATTTAAGTCAAATTATTTTTAAAAATTCTTGTTAAATCATGCAGCATCCGCCTAATCGCTTCTAACCAAAGATTTACCCTTCCCATTTTGCAAAGGTTTTTTAATATGTATGTCCTTAACAAGTACTTGAAAATATGTATATCTCTCACAAATATGTATTTTCATATTTGTCTCCAATAATATATGCAACTTCTCTTAATTACCTCTCAAGTTAAAAAATTTTAAAACGATGAAAAATTTTCAAATTTTTTTATTTGACTTGTTATGAAAATGTCTGAAATATTATCTTCTCCACCATTCAAACTTTATCTTCTTTATCCTTATAAATCCGGACAATTGTTAATCCAATTGAGATTTATTAACTATTCTCAAAATTTCTCCATTTTTTTTCCTTTCTTACAAGAAATAGATAAACTAACAGTGCATGTTTGAGAACTACATATTTTTCCTCATGTTACTTCTCCAAATTTCCCATCAATCATGTTTTTTAATGATAGATTATAATTTTCCTCATTTAGTTTCCTTAAAGTTGTTAACTTTTTTCTCATTTGATTGTCTAATTTGATCTTTTAATTTAATTTCTATTTGTCTCGTAAGGGTAAAATCATGGATAACTTAGTGATATATAACATAGGGGTAAATATGAAATAAAGTCCAAATTGTTAGGGGCATATATGAAAATACACATTTGTGAGAGGTATATATATGATATTATCATATTTGTTAGGGAGGGTAATGCTACACCTACTACCAAATCTACTGCATTTTTCCTTTACAACCTTAGGTGGCCACACTATTAGTGGAGGTTATTGTAAAGTAGTTGGTGCAAACATCTAATAATAGTGTGCCACCTAAGGTAGTAAAGAAAAAGTTAGTAAATTTGGTAGTAGGTGTAGCATTTGTATATCCGTAACAAGGGTAATGCTACACCTACTACCAAATTTACTACCTTTACTTTTACTATCTTGGGTGGCACACTATTATTAGATGTTTGCACCAACTACTCTAAAAAATCCTTTTGCAAAAAACTCCATAAAATTAATTACTTTTACATATTTATTTTTTTTCTTAACTTGATATCTCCCCTCTTTGATACTTCCCAGAACCAATCATTTCCTTTTCTTCTTAGAGAATATGATATAACTTTTTGGACTCATCCTACACTTTCTTTTAGCAATGTTTTTATTATTTATTTTGAAAATTGCATCTTTATGTATATATTGGAATTAAATGAAGTCATATTTTAAACTAGGCTTGGAGTATGTATCCTTCTCCAAATGAAGTCAAATTCAATGTTTTTGGAGGCAAAAGACTACTAAATACATTTCGGAAAGAGGAACTTTTTTTGTTAAAAATAATATATAATGAACTTATGTGTAAAATATAGAGATGCTAATTGAGTGGCTAAAATTTAAATTCAAACAACATGATTTGAAACTCAATGTGTAAAAATAATTAATTACATGGAGCTATTAGCAAAATAGGAAAGGTAAATCTTCCACCAGAATTGCGGCTAGAAGAGATCGATTGAAATGCTATATGTATTTCGAAGAAAATTTTAAAATAATTTGACTTAAATTATTTTTATCCGTTCATCTTAAGATGGACAGTTATAAAATATAAATAAGGTAGTGAATGGTTCATTACTTTAGGTGCATCTAAGAGGATCCGAATCCATAATGAATACAAAGCAATGTGAATTTTCTGAAGCTGCTTGAAGCCTTGAACTTCTTTACTCTCAGGTGGAATTCCATCTCTACTATTATAACTGGACTATTTCTCGAAGCCAATAACCTCCATCATGTGTGTACATCCAACCTAAAACAACAACAACAACAACAACAACAACAACAACAAAGTCTTTTTCCCAATTAGTTGGGGTCGGCTACATAAATTATGGTTTTCCATTCTAGACGGTTTAGCGCAATATCTTCTGTAAGATCACAAACTATCATATATTTTCTCATCGTTTACACCCAAGTAATTTTAAGTCTTTCCCTACCCCTAACTCTATCCTCAAAACTTATCAAATCACTCTTTTTAATAGGGGTGTGACATGTCCAAATCGCCTGAGACGATTCTCCCTTAACTTATCTTGGATATGAGCTATCTTTAGCATGTCTCGTATATGCTTGTTTTTAATTCTATCATTTTTGGTTTTACCACACATCCATTTTAGCATTCTCATATCTGCTACACTCACACTACAAATAAATTACCCTACAGTGGCGTTTTTACCCCGGCGCTTTCAATAAACGCCGGGGACGAACGAATTTATTAATTTAACAAAAACAAAGGCCTTGATTCACCGGTGTTTTATAGTAAACGCCGGGGTTATCGTATGTTCCCCGACGATGTATAAGATGCGCCGGGGATTCTCTCTAATTACGTTTTAATGTCCCAATAACCACAGTTTTATTCTTAAATTATTTTCCCTCTTTCTCAGCTGTTTACATCGCGCGAAACACACAAATCCCCTCAAAAACCCTAGTGCGAAAATTTCCTCCTCTCCAAAACCCTCGCGTGCGCCCCAAATCTCCTCCCTAATCCCTTCGCGCGTCTCCAAATCTCCTCGTTGGTTTCTCCGCGCCGCTACCCAAATCCCCTCGTCTCCAAATCCCCACGCCGCAATCCAAATCCCCTCGCTCCTCTCTCAAACCCTAGCGCTCGTCTCCTCCACCGTGCGCCCCCCGCTCGTCTCCACTGTCGTGCGCCTCTGCCGTGTTCGCCCTTTCACGCCATCGTTCTCCCCCTCTCTCTAGCTCTCAAACCCTCGCTCATCTCCGGTATGATTATTTTCAACTTTTAATAATTTTTTTATTTTTTAATGAAATTGTTGGCATTTTGTGCTGAATAATCTGTGATTTAGGAGTATTTTGCGATTTGAGAATGTGTTGGGATTTGATAATGTGGACTAATTAGGGTTTGTTGTATTAGAAGGATGCACAAACACATAAATAAACAAACAAACAAACAAATAAATAAATAAACAATTAGCATTAGAAGGATGCACATGGTTTACATGTAACTTTTATATTTCTATTTGTATGACTTTTTGCTATGTTATTCTCCATCTTCTCATTATACAATATTTGTAATAAGATGATGAAGAAGATGAGGAGCTCCATTTCACCTTACAATCCACTAACAGAAAACAAGTTATATCAAAATGAAATGTAAGTAGAACAGATGTGTCAAACTGTACTCTTTGACCTGCTTGAGGCATAAGTTCCACTATTTATAGAATCAAATAGATAAGTTTATACTAATATAAAATAAAATTGAATTTCTGCTTTATTTCTAGCCTGAATATGATGTAAAGGAATTAGTTGATGCCACTTCACAAACTGTGGAATAAAATTAAAGTGCTTTGAGAATGTTCAAGGAAGGTGCACACTTTCTTTGAAAAGGAAAAAAAAAATTATAAAGGAAGAAAGCTATGTAGGAATAGCAATGTAATTTTCTTATATGACAAGTAGGGCTTCATATGTTGGAAGTTAGTATGGCTCTATGCTGAAAAAAGGAAACTATACATGATATACGTGACAATGATGTACCTATGATATATAATTAAAACGGTCCTGCATGTCAGTCTTAGAATTTTCATATATGTTACTATACGTTAGTTCTTTGAATTTGCATGTTGGTATATAGCATGGATGGTGCAATTAGTTCATAGTGATGGAAGATTTACAAAAGATAATTGTGTGCTGACGAAGAGTGATGGTTAACGTTATGCTATAGCGGCCTCTAGGTTGGTGGTGAAAATTAAACAAAATCAAACAAATGCATAAATGCGAATTAGGAAATTTCCCGGAACATTTCTTATGATTTAGTAGAAGTACTGGAATCATCAATTACAGGCTCAATTATAGAATTCTCTATCTAAACTAGCTATGTCCAGGAGAACTCTCTTTGTTTTAGTATTCTAGTTTATGTGAAAATGTAAAAGAGTTTGGTGAAACAGGTGATCATGTTCCTATGTTGTTCCCGTTGTACAATAAACAGAACTTTTTTTATTTTTTATTTTTTTTTGTTTTTCCATCCTCTATATTTTATCCAGTGTTCTAAATTACAGTTAATGTTTAATTTCTAAGAGGTCTACCTAAGCTGTGATGCAAGACCCTTCTTTTGCTCCAACTTGGTAATTAGCATGGAAGTGTTATCTTATTGATCATCTCATGCTTTGGTAAATTGTTTGGTTGTATTAGTTCTCCTTTTGTCACATGGTCGCGGGAGTAAGAAGAATGATGCACTTAAACATTTTACCATGCAAAAGGTCATGATCATAGTAGAAATTCTTCAAGTAACATCTCTCATTAATTCATTTTGTCAAGATCACCATGGACATAATTTTTGAATTCTGTAAATTATAGCGTTCAAAGTTCTTTCTTAGCAGCTTCTTTAACTTGTGACTTTGACTATGATATCTATTTTAAGATAAAAAATTTCATAAATAGCATTGAATCACCTTACCAGCTTAAAAGATCTTCTTCCCATCATCTCTATTCCATTTTTTCCAAACAGTCAAACACAATACACACAAGTTGAAATCAATAGCTAGTACAAGAACAAATGTGATTGACAAGCATCTCTACTAGTTTAACAATAGAGTTGGAGTTGTGCAAATTTAGACAACTGACTTTAACTTATCCCAACCATATATTTTTAAGTTCAAAATAAATCAACTATCCATACCACCTAATTAAATTTAAACTGCACTCAACCATGCTTTTAGAATATATCCCCTTATGTGCTAACTAACTATTAACTAAACAGCTAAGAATTCGATAAAGAATTCAAAATTTTCAACTTCTATATGTAGACCAATAAAATTTAAGGATGCTGATTGTTTGGTGATGAAATGTAAGCTATATGTCCAGGGTATCAAGCTATAGTGGCTCCACTGTATCTACATTCTGAAACTTCTCAATGTGAATAATACTAACTAGTGATAGATATGGTTAACATTAACTAGTGATAGATATGGTTTTGTGGCACATTGTTGTGAAAGTTAAATTGTTGGATCAGTATTACCTATTTCACAAGACCCCCTCCTTTTTTAAGCTGCAAAAAATCGTTATCATTGCCTAACTTGATCCCTGAAATTGGTGGGCTCATTAAGAACGGAAATATATCACCTTATAAATTAATTGACAAATTATAACATATGCATATTAACATTGCAAATGACACTCCACCATTAATAGGTGTAATAATAATTATTTCACACTATTCATGAGCAATCAACTTAGTAAGGTAGATGCTATTAATATTTTAATATATGAAATTTTGATTTCAGATTTAGTGATATTGTTGAAATGGATAAAAGCTGGATGAGCAAGTCACGATTATCAAAGGAGTATTGGGACGGCGTTAAAGATTTCATTATTTTCGCCAAGAAAAGTTCTCGTGATCCAAATTTGATTCTTTGTCCATGCCGACGGTGTACTAACTGTCATCTAAAGACATGCATCGAAGTTGAAACACATTTGGTGATCAATGGTTTTCTCCAAGGGTACACACAATGGTTTTGCCATGGAGAGCATGCCCAGGCAATTCCGGTTGAACCGGGTGTGTTAGAAGATGAAGACGAGCCCATATCAAACGACGACTTAAATGTGGCCGATGAGATGCAAGATTTATTGTGGGATGCATTTGAAATTCGTAACAATCCAACACAATCCGATAGTCCAACAACACAAGTGCATAATGAGCCAACAGTAACTGTAGACAATAGTGGAGGATTGGAAGAGGAAAGACAAGATTCTGAAGTAAATAAAGAATATGAAGCCTTTACTAAGTTAATGGAAGATGCTAGTACACCTTTGTACCGTGATTGCTCAAAATTTACGAAATTTGCATTCATTGTTAGATTATTTCAGATCAAAACTTTAAACGGGTGGTCTACTAAGTCCTTCAACATGCTACTTTAGTTGTTGAATAAAGCATTTCCCGAAATCTGTATTCCAGAATCATCCCATGCTACCAAAAAATTTCTGAAGTCTTTTAATTTAGGGTATGAGAAGATTTTAGCTTGTCCATTTGATTGTATGCTCTTCAGGAGGGATAAGGTAAGACTACAGAATTATGAAATATGCGGAACGTCAAAATGGAAAGGAAAACCAAATGAAGGCCAAGAAGCCGATGACTCAGTTAAAACAAGTAGGAAAAAGAGGCCTGCAAAAATTTTGCGATATTTTCCTCTTATTCCTAGGGTGCAAAGAATGTTTATGTCATCTAAAACTTCTTCGGATATGAGATGGCATGCAGAATGTCGCAAGAATGACGAGATTCTCAGACACCCGGCTGATTCTCAATCTTGGAAAAAATTTGATGAAAGATATCCTGATTTTGCTTAAGATCCTCGCAGTGTGAGACTTGGATTAGCCAGTGATGGTTTTAACCCATTCAAGCAAATGAGCAATACATATAGCATATGGCCCGTTGTGTTAATTCCGTACAATTTACCTCCTTGGAAATGTATGAAACCTTCATCGTTTATGTTGTCAATGATAATTCCTGGACCAAAAAGTCCAGGAAATGATATAGACGTGCACTTTCAACCATTAATAGATGAACTTCAAAAATTATGGGAGGGTGTTCCAACCTATGATGCAACAACTAAAGAAACTTTTCGTCTCAGGGTTGCATTGACTTGGACAATCAATGATTATCCTGCATATGCAAATTCATCCGGTTATAGTACCAAAGGGCGTTATGCATGTCCTTGCTGTGCTGATCAAACTATTTCAAAATGGTTGTATAATGGTAGAAAATTTTGTTACATGGGTCATCGAAGATGGTTGCATGATACACACATATTCAGGTCAGAAACTTTAACATTTGATGGGTTGCGGGAGTGGGGACATGCGCCTGAAATTTTGACAGGGTCAGATGTGTCTAGGCGATTACAAGGTCATAACTTCAATTACGGTAAAAAACCAGAAGTCATCAAGAAAGGCAAGAGAAAAGCAAGGGATGAGGAAACCGACTTATGCGATGCAGATGAATATGACAACATGGTTGATTTAGGGTCATGGAAGAAGAAGAGCTTTTTTTTTGAGTTTCCGTATTGTGAATTCAACTCATTACGTCATAATTTAGATGTGATGCATTTTGGGAAAATATCGGCAAAAATTGTATAGGAACTGTCATGGGAGATGATCGGAAGACCAAAGATAATCTTAAGTGTCGCATTGATTTAGTTTCGATGGACATACGACATGAGTTGCACCCAGAGTATTTACCCAATGGCAGAGTCCGTCTCCCTCCTGCAATTTATTCAATGTCCAAAAAAGAGTTGGGATTATTTTGCAAGGTGTTACAGGAGATTAAAGTCCCTGATGGCTATTCATCTAACATAGCACGATGTGTCAACTCTAAGGAGAAGAAGCTTCAGGATCCAAAGTCACATGACTACCACATATTGATGCAAGATGTCTTTCTCGTGGCTCTAAGGTTTTCGATGTGTGAGCAAGTCACTGTCATCATCAAGGATCTTTGTAGTATTTATGAAGGACTTTGTTCAAGAGTTCTACGTATTGAAGATCTTGACCAATTGGAGCAACGTGCTGCAATGTTACTTTGTCAAATGGAGAGGATATTTCCTCCATCATTTTTTACTATAATGATTCACTTGATAATCCACCTGGCCGGTGAAGCTAGACTCGGGGACCCGTACATTATCGGTGGATGTATCCCATTGAGAGGTAATATTCATGTCTCATTGAACATCTATCTGGTTTCTTTACCTTATTTGATGTATTTATTTATTTTTTATGACCAAAATATTTAACTATATATGTACCTTTATCGTCTTAAGGGATATGTTAAAAATAGAGCATATCTAGAAGGCTCGATAGCTGAAGGCTATCTATCGGAAGAGTGCTCTAATTTTTGTTCAAGATATCTTATGGGTGTAGAGACAAGTCTGAATAGGCCAAGGAGAAACCCGGACATGTCAAACCTTGGCGGGGCTAAGTATCTCTTTTAGACTGTTGGCACTACTATTGATAAAGTTGACGCATTTGAGTTAGATAACTTAACATGGGAACAAGCACACCGATATGTACTAGATCACCATGCAGCAGTTGAGCCATTTCGAGCGTAAGTCAATTTTGTAATCGTTTATATTGCATTAAAATCGAGACATAATTTTAACTAACTACCATTTCTATCATTTTATAATTTCTAGTGAATTTATCCGTGAGATTAAAAGAACATCTAGACCGAGAAGAATGAGACCACGTGATCAAAGTAAGATAATGAATTAAAAATTTCATACTTGGTTTCAATCTCATGTAAGTGAAATTCCAACTTATTAGCAAATATTTTATATCTATATTCGTCACTGTACTTATACGATTAACCGTCACATATGTAGGTCTCTAAATTGCATGATGAGGATCTATCATCTGAAATAAAGATTTTGGCGAAATGTCCCCATAAAATGGTTAGAAGATTCAGGGGATATATACACAATGACTTCAGATTTCATACTAAAGACCGTGAACGCTATTTGAAGTCCCAGAATAGTGGAATTGTAGTCACATCAAAGACTAGAAGTTATGCTACTAGGGAAGACGCGAATCCTATAGATGTAGATGTTGACTATTATGGGGTGCTCACGGATATCATCGAGTTGGATTATTACGGTCAATTCTGGGTAGTCTTATTTTGCGGGGAATGGGCTGGTTTGGATAAGAATTATCCAAATAACAAGGATAAATTAGGTTTTACAATTGTAAACTTCTCAAATTTGATTCACACAGGTATACACATTAGTCATGAGCCATTTGTGTTTCCATCCCAAGTCCTTCAAGTGTTCTATGTTGAAGATCCAGTTTGCCCCAAAACTCACATTGCACTTATTATGCAACCAAGAGATGTATTTCAGTTGGGCGAGGCTACAGATGATGAGAACGATGATCCCATGAACAATTATATTGCTAATGAGTTTCCAATATTAGATGTAAACATAACAGATGACAACAGTAATCCTAATTGGCTCCGTACGGATGGAGAGCCAGGAGATGTCTTGGATGATATTGCATTATACTAAACATTCTCTGTTCTGTTCTTAGATTCAAAGATGTAGTTATTTACATGTCGGCATTTGGTTTTTCTTTTTCTTTTTTGTTACAATCTTTATGAACAAGTATATTGAAAGAGTGATAACATTATTTTAGAAAAGTGTTTACTTATCTTAGAAAAGTAATTTATTATTTAAAGAGTGATAACATTATTTTTTGCTTGACAAAAATAGTCAGTTACTATTTTGTACTAAATATCTCATCGTTTGTGTTTGGTTTATTTTTTAGGTTTTGTTTACTTTATCATCTGTTATTGTGATGTTTCTAGCATGATGGTTTATTGTTGTTCTAGTCCCCATTGATAGTTATGTTATTGTGTGTAGCTGGATATTATTGTGTTTTTTTGCATGATCTAAAACCCTTTTGAATTGAATTTTCTAAAATTCATATCTATCTGTATATACTATATACTGAGTTGTTAAAATGTGCTGGCACTTTTCCTCTCTTTAGCTGCAAAAGCCCGCCTAAGTCTTTCTTTACAAAATCGTTACTGTGTTACCTTTGATATTATTTTGTGTTAACTGATGCTGATAATAACATAATATGTATCATATAACTACTGTTGTCTAAAGAATCAACGAGTTGAATTTCGTCAAGTCTGTAAGTCTCTATTGTAAATTTAACTAAGGTCTAGACTTTCGTAGTATTACAATAATGATATTCTGCTTGCTTGCCCCATAATCCATATGATAGTGATCCAGCTTAACATAGTTGATATTTCTTTAACAGGTCCCCAAAATAAATGGTTTGATTTTGATCCCAATGTCAAGTCTTTGAACTTTATTTTTGATGCAGTTATACATTACTTATGTGTACTTGATTTATCGCAAGCGTCAGACAAGATAAGAAGCATGGTTTACACAGTTTCTTACTCAATTATTATCAATTGGAGAAATGCACTCACGGCGTTTGAGCTTTGATATGAATCTTTATAGGTAAAATTTACTTTGATCATGCAACAATGTTTCGGGTTATTTGGCATTTGACCTTTTCAACCATTCTACAGCTGCAAGCATTATTCTTGACTGGATTTAGCTGCATGTGCATTGCCATGAGAAGTGTCCCATGTGTATTGAAGAGTGTTATCCTCGACTAACTTTAGATCTGTTTAACTTTTAAATTGCAATTTATATCTGTCACATTGCAGTTTATATCACTTCTAGATCTGTTTAAGTTTTAATTATTAACCTTTTTTTTAATTATATTAATATGATGTTTTTTGTTGTTAGTGAAAAAATACCGAGATGACCTACAAAAAGGGCTCCCTCACCAACTCCAAGCACGGGGGATGTGCAGGGACAGTCTCTAGAAGAGACTGACACTCAGTTTGAGATCGGTGAGGGGAGTGCACCGGCAATAAAAAAAATAGGGGACCGACGAGGATGGGAGACGTCTGGAAGTGTCAACCGAACGACAAAATTGTGGTGACTGTAAACCATGCAAACCAACCTGTGGGCAAGGAAGCATCTACATTTGCTAATTTCATAGGGATAATTGCAAGAAATGGTCAAATACTACCATTGTCTTACGACAGATGGTCAAAAATTCTGGCGACGCCTAAGACAATTGCCATCAATACAATCAAGGTATTTCCGTTTCCTTTATTTTATGCGAGTCTCATGAACTTGTTTCACCACTGTATAGAAATTAAAATTACCACCCATCCAAGAAGAAAACTGAATTAGAGGAACATTGTAAGGAATGCGTTCATTAATTCCAATGTTTTTCAGAGCAGTATCAACCCTTCGTAAGAATTTTGGAACACCTTTCCATATAGTTTCATGAAAATAACTCATTCCTGCTCTCATTTCATCTTGTGGAGTGGGTTGGGTTCTCCGAATCTCATCAGTTCTGAAGGGGTAATTCAAGAATGTCACGATCATCAAGAATGCAAAGGAAAGGGGTAATTCAATCTGTATGGTTAGAGGAGCTTCTGTATTCATTCTCATTCAATTTGTTTGGTAAGATTAAAAAGTTCTTAAGTATCCCTGAGTGGATGGTCCCTTTTACTGAAAGTAACTGAAGAGATTCAGTTGTTGATAGAGACTAACTTTTGCAACAATGTTTGTTGCCATTTATGACATCCAATACTAAATGGATATGCTGACAAATTGGGCTAGCCAACCTTAGTTCCAAACTTGATATATCCCATCAGTAGGTACAGGTATGAAACTAATGGCCCTTTCAGATTCATGAGAAGAAATATAAGAACATTAGGCAAAGTTGGTACTTAGAATTTACATCAGTATGATAAATATAGTTTCCAGAATAATTTCTTTTGTCGAGATGTTTACCTCTCTTTGTAGAGCTTCATCTAGCTCCTGCTTGTCGGGATGCACATTCTAATAATTAAAAAAATTATTTTGTATATACTAACTTGTTCAAATTTATGTATGGAGATTATCAGTAATCGCAAGATTAGAAAAGAGCGTCCACTCATGGCTCCAACTGCAAACAATAGCCTTTATTACATACCTATGTTACTTGTTAAGATTAACATCTATATGTTTTGCCTATATTACTTGTTCCTAATCCTATATATTTGCTAATCAATCATATTATACAGCAAAAATTTCAATACCCCGACAATCTTGATAAGAAATGGTTGAATAAGTCTATGGGAAAGAAGTGGAGAAACTTGAAATGTGAACTGAAAGCGGCATTTTTTGATGAAAATAAGTCCGCAGCCGAGAATGCAAGGGTTGTCCCCCCCAATGTTAATCCTTCCGATTGGCACTTCCTTGTTCATTTTTGGAGTTCTCCAGAGGGAAAGGTATTCAAACTATATATATTTCTCTCTCTGTGCCTGTTATCTTCATTCATAATTCTAATTCACTTAGCTAGAAATCTCGATTGGAATCTGATATCTAATTCACTTAATTGGAGCATAACTATTTTGTTCTTTTAATGCACTGGCTGGGGTAATAACAAGCTATTATGATCAAGCACCACTTGATGAATGACCTAGTAGTTATTATATTATTGGATATGATGTTTTATTTTTTGTTAGTATAGTTCTGGAGAATTATATCGATTGCTAGTTTAACAATACGTGGTGATATAAAACTGTACATGGTGATATAAAACTGTACAGACTAAATGCTAGCAAACTACTAAATGAAGCAGATGAGAACAGATAAAAATTTGTGAGTCTGTGTTTCTGGGAAGAATGGCATCTATCTTTTCTTCCACTTCCTTGTTCTAGATCATTAAGGCAAGACTATAATTAACAAAGTGGTTCAAATGATGACAGTGGGTTAAGGTTATCTTTGTAAGTATATATACATATATATTATTTACTTCTTAACCTGAGATGTATAAAAGAACTAATATATGATGAAAACTTCTTAACCTGTGAGTATATATATGATGAAAATTTCTTTGTGAGTATATATACATATATATTATTTACTTCCCAGTATTAAAGAACACACATTTACAGTCGGAAAGAATGGTGATTGATCTTCTGGGAAGTGCATATGAGTCATTCGAGAATGCCACATTTACATCATGATTTCTGTCACTGTTAATAAGGAAAGCAACACACTATCCTGATTTCATTTGAAAAACATATGCCTACATTGAAGGTGAAGCAATCTACAATTAATCATAGTATGAAGAGGTGCTTGATCATAATAGCTTGTTATTACGTATGAAGAGTCCGATCTTCTAAAATTTTTAAATTTTGTTATACCGAAATGCATGACCAGGTCTGGACCCAGAACTTTTTGGGTAAGTGGTGAAGGTTTTGAATTTGACAAGAATTTGACAAGAAGTTGAAGAAGTTTGAAAAATAATACAATAACAATTATTGCATTTGATTATTTAAACTAATTTTGATTGAGTTATAATTATCTGAAATGTGCAGAAAAGGTCTGAAATTGGTTCAGCAAGTCGAGGAAAACAGGATGTATTGCACACTGCTGGAACTAATAGCTTCGTTATAGTTCGTGAGAGATTGGTATGTGTTAAGTTTTTTTTTTCACTAATGAATATACAAAGATTATAAAGTTTCTTATAGCTGTGATTTATTAATATAAAGGTTGAGGAACACGGTGCAGACAAGTTCGGCGATCTAGATTTTTTTGACGCTACCCACAAGAAATCAGATGGCCAATTTGTTTCCACAACAGCTGCGATGATATCGGTAATTTTTCTTCATGATGTATGCGTTCTTTGATTTGTTAAGTCGCATATAGAAGTAAATAACTTATATAATTTTATGCCAATTTGTATTTTAACAGAGCACTGCTAGAGTCAAGTATGCTGAACTGTCTTCCACAATGGCCTTCGACTCTACCACATCTGACTTTGACGCATTATCACTTCAGCGTCATGCTTTGATCGAAACAAGAGGCCCAGAGCATCCTAGCCGTGTGCATGGAATGGGTTTAGGCCCAATGCCCACTGAAGTCTTCGAGGCTCGTGCATCTAGTGCTGAGGATCCGAGAGATGAGGAGATACGCTCTCTAAGGTCAGGGTTGTCACAGCTTCAAGAGGTAGTTGCAGCTTTGGTGAGGCAACAAAATCCGGAACCAGCCATTTCGACACAGGTTAGAAATTGTAACTTAGAATATACATCGAGTCAGCAGAATATATCACAATGTCTACTACCAGTTCACATGATCTTATGAATTAGTTGAATTTTGAACCCAAGCTCTTAAGCAAACAATGTACTAATATTAACCAAAAGAAATTAGTGGTCAGTACTTACTAATATTAACCAAAAGAAAAAATTAATGAATTAAAAATGATACATCACAAATATTCTGCTCTATACGATTATAACAATAAAATCGTACAGTTTTGTGTCGACTTGCAAGCTTGAAAGTTTACATTATAAAACCTTTATATGATCATACCCGAGTTCTCAGACCCTAAAACTAAATGCTTAATCCTCTTAGGTGCGTGCTACCTTGCTTCTAAGACACCATACATCTACCCGAATGTTCATTAATTTTCTGAAATCTCGACATTGTGAAATGTCATCATTCAAAACAAGCCATAAAAAAGCACACTTCCTGAGCTGCTTATGCTTTTCGGATAATTCTATTTTCCCTACTGTAGATACTGTCATGGTTAAGAAAATAGAGCGCATTCAGAGATATGAATGCTCGTATCAGACACTTATTTCCTACCCAAGTTCTCGAACTATTAAGGAATTATAGTGTAATGCACATTCTTATTGTGTCCTATTTGTTTGTGCATTTAGATTGAAAGAAAATTGAGGGTATCATTGATGTCTAAAGGATGCACCATATTCTATTTGTGTCCTTGCATTTAGGAAAAGCATGTCAATGGTAAGGATAATAATTACTAGGCATGCACACAAAGACGCACACACACACACATGTTATGGGTTTTGATGGCAAGATGAACACAAGTTGAGATATGCCATTTATTGTGCTTCGAGTAATATTGGATATAAACATTGAACTCAGTGAGGAAATTATCGCTGTATAAGACTGTTGCAGGAGTGGGAAGACAAGTGGTGGTTGAGAAGTATTCAAGGATATAGAATGCAGAGGAAGTTACGAAAATATCGAGAGAGAAAACAGTATAATTATCCTCATCAAAACCATATTTCTACTCTTGTTTGAATGCGTTTATGTTTAATAATTTTGAAGCACAGAAAAATACATCCAGTCAGGAGTGATCCAGTTTTTATTAAGGAAATATTCACTGATGATTAGGAGTTAAGACACAAATTTTTCTTAGATTATGAGTGGCTTACCTGATAGTCATTAGAATAAGCAAACATGTATATGTTGTCCAACAGACTGATCGGCCTATTATGTATTAGGAAATCACCAATTAGAGTGCATGAGTTGATTGGGATTGTTAATACATGTGTGGAAGTATGGTTAGGTAACAAATAAAGATGGTGGCATTGGAACATAGACTTAAGATGGAGGCAGCAGAAATAATTTGAAAAGATTCAGAGCCATGCATGTTGAAATTCTAATCCTCTTGGCATAATTTAAATATTGAAAATTTCCATTGTCCTTAGTTGTTCTGTTTCCTTTCTCTGGGAACATTTATACTTCATTCTTTATTCTTTGTTCATATATACCGGATACGAAAACATACAAAGCATGAAACAAAAACCTGTATAATTACGATCCACTTGAAGCAAAGCTGGTCTTATTATTACATCTTGCTGTTGGTGACAAATATATACAAAAGATATAGAGAAAGGGTGTGGCTTTGTCTGCTTAACAAATCATCTCTCAAATGTGTTAGTTGGAGTATAGCTTTCAAACCAACCAATTTTTAGCTCACCCAGACTGAGGGCCCAATGACACCTGAACATCCTAGAGATCGTACTGGCCGGCATTAGTTGAATCCTTAATCACCAACAAAATTTGTACAGACTCTGATTTAGACTCTGATTTGATTTCATAATACAACTATCCTGCAGTAGAGAGACAAAGAAAAAGATGTTCAGACTCTGAGTTGGTCTTCACTTTATTCCATATGATTTTCTTAACAATTTGCTCAGTTTGAGGACATGATTTCTTTATTCCATAAGCATGTCATACATTTAGTGTTCTTCCATTTGGATGTGGTTGCGTTATTAGACTTAGCTAGTTGCTCTTTATCCCTGCAAATTATTACCTAATTTTTTTTTTACAATGTGACTTACACAGTTTCAGAATAGAGTTCCAACTAATTCAAGTCGGGCAAATCCAGAGAACCAAAGCGAGCATGATGGAAGCAACGACTTAAGGAGTCATACCGATTAAGAAATTCTACTAATTGCAAGTCATTTTTGGTCTTTTTTTGTGGTGAAATCAGTTTGTATGATCAAACTTGTTAGAACTTTTTTGATGTAAACAGGGTATATGTAACTTGATACTTGTGTTATTGCCGTCGACGATTATGAATTTTACAGAACTTTAAACTTCTGAAGTTGTGTATGTTAATCAGTACAAAATATAATGAATTTTGTTAGTTAAAATTTTTATTGTTTTATTGTGCATTACTGGAAATTTGTACAATTTTTTCCTGTCGTAAAAAAAAATATATACAGATTTTCGATTGAAAAAAGCTGCATATATTTTTTTATTAAAAAAAACCCCGGCGTTTTACAAAACGCTGGTGGACATTTCTAAAAATTAAAGTATTTTGAATTTTTAAAAAGAATTATATTATTTAAATATATATACCCTGGTGTTTCCGAACCGCCGGGGTGGGTTAAAATTATGTTTAAAAAAAAAAATAAAAACTAATTGCACCGGCGCTTTCAGAAGCGCTGGCCATTATATAATATTTACCGGCGGTTTCTAAAGCGCCGGGGAAGTTTGTCCATGAAAGCCCGGCACGCGCACCGCCGACGGTTGGTGCGGCGCTGCTCAACGCGTCGGTAGGGTTTTCACCGGCGTTTATAAACGCCGGTGGAGCTATAATAAAACGCCAGTGAAGCCTTCGGCGGTTGTAGTGTCATTTTTTGGACATGTTGTTTCTTTGTTGCCCAACACTCTGCTTCATATATCATTGATAGTCTAACAACCATCTTATAAAATTTTTCCTTCAACTTCAAAGGTATTTATTTGTCACACAAAATACCACTGTCCTTTCTCCACTTAAGCCATCCTGCTTGGATCCTATGTATAACATCTCACAAATCTCCACATATCTTTGTATAATTGAGCCTAAATATTGAAAACGGTCTCTCTTAGGTATCTCTTGACCATCAAGCTTCACTACTTCCTCAGTTGTAATCTGAATATCACTAAAATTACACTCCAAATACTCTATTTTAGTTCTACTTATTCTAAAGCCTCTATCTTCCAAAGTTTCTCACAACAATTCTAATTTAGCATTGACTCTTACTCTAGTCTTGTTCACTAAGACGACATCATCGACAAAAAACATACACCAAGGCACCTCATCTTGTATTCCTCGCGTCAATTCATCTATAATCAAAGCAAAGAGGTATGGGCTTAAAGTCGAACGTTGGTGTAAACCTACTGTAATAGAAAAATCACTGGTCTCTCGTGTGGTTTGTTCTACTTGTGGACTTTGCCTCTTCATACATATTCTTAATTACCTCAATATACTGAATAGTTACTCTTTTATTATTTAACACCCACCATACTATGTCTCTAGGGACTTTATCATATGCTTTTTCTAGATCTTAAACACCATATGTAGATCTTTCTTATTCTCCTTACATTTTTCCATAAGTCTTCTCAGTACATAAATTGTTTCCATTGTTGACCTCCCAGGTATAAATCCAAACTAATTCCTAGACACTGTAGTTTCTAGTCTCAGTTTATGTTCGACCACTCTCTCAAAATTTTATTGTATGGTTCATTAATTTAATTCCTTGGTAGTTAGAGCAACTTTGTTTATCTCCTTTATTTTTATATATGGTACTAAACTACTATTTCTCCATTCGTCGGTGATTTTCTTAGTCCTCAAAACTCTATTAAATAATAGTGTTAGTCAGTCTACTCCTACATCCCCAAGACACTTCCAAACTTCAATCGGTATACCATCCGGTCCTACAACTTCTCCTATTGTCATCCGTCATAGAGGATTTCAGACCTCCGAGGTCTTAATTCTACTGAAAAACATATGGTCTCGACTTTCCCTCGAGTCCTCTATATTTAAGTTGCCCACAACCTTTTCATTTAATAATTTCTCAAAGTAATTTCGGCACATTTCCTTAATTTTCTCATCTTTTATTAAGACTCTTGAATCCTCTCTCTTAATACACCTAATTGTATCCAAATATTTTGTTTTCCTATTTCTTTGTTTAGCAAGTTTATAAATATTATTTTCTCCTTCTTTTGTTCCTAATATTGTGTATAAATCATCATAAGCTTTTTCGTTTGCATCTCTTACTGCATTCGTAACTTCGTTTCTAACGGTCCTATCTCTCTAAACCCTCTTCATTTCTATTCTTTGACGATATTCTGATGGTTGATATGTTTTTTTTCTCACAATATTTTGGACTTATTCTTGCCACCATTATGTTTCTTTTGTTAACAACCCTCTACATTTATATTCTCCAAGTACCTCCTTTGAAAATTTTCTTATGTACGTAGCCATTTTAGTCCACATCATATTTGTATTCCCTTCCCAATTTCATGATGCTCTTTTAAGGACTTTATCTCTAAAAACTTCTAGTTTCTTTTCCTTTAAGTTCCACCACCTAATTCTTGGGTTCCTAATATCCTTTCTCGTACATATGTATTTTTCAATCTTAACATCCAACACCATTAATCTATGTTGTGAGATTAAACACTCTCCAGGTATAACTTTACAATCTTTACATATCAAGCGATCCACTATTATAGTGATGAGAAAATCAACCTGGCTCTTATTGGCCCAACTTTTAAAGGTTATCAAATGTTGCTCCATCTTCGTAAAATAAGAATTTTTTAGTATAAGATCATACGAAGTCGCAAAATCTAATAGAGCCTCTCCACCATCGTTCTTATTTTCAAATCCATGTCCTCCATGCACCCTCTCATATCCCATGTTATATTTTTCTACATGTCTATTGAAATCTCCTCCTATAAATAATTTCTCACCTAATGGTACTCCTTGAATTATCTCATCCATATCTTCCCAAAATTTATTTTTAGCTTGTGCATCTAATCCTACTTGGGGTGCATAAGCACTAATGATATTAATTATGTTTTTCCCTAATATAAGATTAATTTGTATTATTCTATCTCATTTCCTATTAACTCCTACTACATCTCCTTTCAATTTCTTATTTACTAAAATTCCTACTCCATTTCTATTTCTAATTTTACGTTTATAATATAATTTAAAACCATATTATCTCTTTAACTTGGTTCATCGCCGCCTTCGGGAGATGGAGAGGCGCCTCAGTAAGATCGACCTCGAAGAAGGCCAACAGACCAAGAACTTTCGCTCGAGCATACCCCCATTCTCCAGGACCATCATGGAAGCCCGTGTTCCTAAGACGTTCAAGCTGCCTCATTTTGAATCCTACAACAGGGAGTCTAACCCGGCTGATCTATTGAGAGTTTTAAAACCCTCATGATGATCCATCAATCCTCGAACGCATTTCATTGCAAGCCCTTCCCAGCAACATTAAGGAGACTAGTGAGAGAATGGTACTCCCGTTTAGTCCCAGCCTCGATCTTCTCATTTGATCAGTTTGAGGAGCTCTGCCTTACCCACTTCGTTAGCAGCCGCCGAGTCGAGAAAACAAGTGCATTCTTGCTATCCCTCGGTCAAAGAAAATGTGAATGCCTAAGAGATTATGTTTAACGCTTACAGCTGAAGCTTGTTTTGTTACTTTCCTCGACCAATCAGTAGCCTCTGTAGCATTCAGGCACAATATCAACCATGCCGACCTAAAGACATCCCTCGCTAAGAAGTCTCATCGGAACTTCTCAGAACTCTTGCTGAGGAGTGAGAAGTACATCCGGACTGAAGAGGTCCTCCATCCCCATGATTAGAGGCGCCCCCATCCGGAACAAACGGAAGGGTGCGGATGAAGAAGGTCCCAGGAAATTTTAGAAATACGACAATAGTCAGTGACGCCCTACTCCTCATTTTGTGAAGTTCACCCCCCTCAATGCCAGTATATCAGCAGTTCTCATGGAGGTGGACAAGGAAGGGCTACTCCGTGCTCCCCTAGAATGAATACCCCAGCGAATATGAGTCCCAAGACTCGGAGCTAGGAGCACTTCTCCATTCCATTTATAGAGGGCCTATGGGGGGAGAATCAAGCTCCCCCCGAAAAGCCTTCATCCGGGAAGTTAATTTGGTATAGAACTTTCCCCCGACCATGAGCTTTAGAGTCCCAATGACATTCTCAAACCGAGACCTTGAAGGCAACTGAACTCCTCACTGTGACGCGCTCGTAATTAATCTCCACATTGCAATCCACATGGTGCACCGAATCCTAGTCAACAATGGCAATTCCGTTAATATCTTATTCTTGGAAGCCTTCCAAGGCCTCAAGCTTTCTCGAGATCATCTCAAGCCTACCAGATACATGCTCCATGGGTTCTCTGGGGTTCCAGTCTCAATCGAAGGAATAGTCACTCTTGTTGCGATCGCAGGAAAAATCCTGACAACCCAGATAGAGACAATGGACTTCATGGTCGTCAACGTGAAGGCAGCTTACAATGCCATCCCCGACCGACCAGGCCTAGCAGTACTCCATGCTGTACCCTCAGCCTTTCTCATAAAAATGAAGTTTCTGACCTCTGCAAGAGTGAAGGAAGTCAAAGGAAACCAAGATACAGATTGGAAGTTCTACACAACTACAATGGGGGGATCGGTCCTCCCACTTGAAGCATTAGAGCTCCCCCAACGGAACAGCCAAGTCCGTCTCGAACTAGTCGATGAAATCAAGGAGATCCCCCCTCTTCTAGAAAGGCGGACTTGGAATACAGAGCATCAAATGAAGTTCCATGAGGGTGCCTAACACCATATCATAGAAGTAGGGTTTCAACATTCAATAAGGCCGCCACTTGCGATACGGCCAAAGCATGTAATAATGGCTCGTCCCATCAAGGCAGCCACTTAGTTTGTTTCAATAAAAATTAGCTTTTTCTTATAAAGATCATTGTATTGGCCTCATGTCTATCTCCCAGAGGCACATCTGCGACACGTTAAACGGGAATTCGAGTCCAGTTTGTCCCCCAGGGCTGCTCCCACAACTTTCTAGACTCAAAAGGCGAGTTTGGGGTCCAACACTTAGTTCGATGCTGTTTTAGCCGCTTGTAAACAAGAAAATACGGAGCAAATCACAATTCGGAATTGCTCATAAAACTCGTAAAAACTTTCAAACAATAAGTTTGTAGTCCAACTCATGGTTCGATGCCGCTTTAATCGCTTGCTAACAAGCAAGTGTGGAGTGGCTCACCATTCGAAATTACTCCTACAACTCGTTCATAACTCCTGAAACAACTGGTTCGAAGTTCACAATCATTGTTCGAAATTGCCCTTACAGCTTGTAAGTATGCAGTTTCGTTGCTCGAAATGATCATTCAAACTACTCCCACTACTGGTTAAGAGATCAGAAAAGGAAAGGAAGGGTTTATGCCATAAATCCTGAAGACCATCTCTTTTCCAAGGCTATCTCCAAAATTTAACTCAAACATACTGAATCTAGGGCATAGCTCGCTCCTTGAGCTACTCCCTCGGCTCGACAACCCTCATCAATGAGCTCCGTTCTCAGCTCATCTTCCAAGCCACACCTGCAACTTCTTAACACCATGCGATGATGCTGGAGCCCAGCTCGTCCGAAGAGCTTCTCCTGCAACCAGATCACCTTCAAGCATCGGATATGATGTCCAACTCCCTCATGGAGTTGCCTCAACAAGCCTTCCGGGTTCAAACGGTAAGGTCGGTACCAACCCCCTCATCGGGTTGCTTCTACAAATTTACGGGGCTCAAACGGCGAGTTCGACGTTCAATTCTTCCCTAGAGTTGCTTCTCAAACTTGCCTCCCGAATAGCACTCTCCTAGAGCCTAGTGATGCTCTTCGTTCCGCTCGCCTCCCGAGCGACCTTCTTCCAAACAAGTTCAGAGCTCAACTCACCCATAGAGTTGCTTCTTTAACTCACCTCCCGAACGGCTCTCTCCTAGAGCCCGGTGAGACTCTTCATTCCGCTCGCTTCCTGAGCGGTCTTCTTCATCAACAGTGAGTTCAGAGCTCAGCTCACCCCTAGAGTTGCTCCCTTAACTCACCTCCCGAACGACTCTCTCCTACATCCCGATGATACACTTCATTCTGCTCGCCTCCCGAGCGGCCTTCGTCATCCACAGTGAGTTCGGAGCTCAACTCACCTATAGATTTGCTCCTTTAACTCACCTCCCGAACGGCTCTCTTATAGAGCCTAGTGACACTCTTCATACCTCTCTCCTAAAGCCGGTGATACTCTTCATCCCACTCTCCTAGAGCCAGGTGATGTTCTTCATCCCGTTTGCCTCCTGAGCGGCCTTCTTCTAAACGAGTTCGAAGCTCACCTCACCCCTAGAGTTGCTCCTCAAACTTGCCTCCCGAACGACTTTCTTCTAGAGCCTGGTGATGCACTTCGTTCCGCTCGCCTCCCTGAGCGGCCTTCTTCCAAACGAGTTCATAACTCAACTCACCTATAGAGCTGCGCTCTTAACTTGCCTCCTGAACGAATCTCTTCTAGAGCATGGTGTTGCTCATCGTTCCTCTTGCCTCCTGAGCGGCCTTCTTCTAAATGAGTTCGGAACTCAACTCACCCATAGAGTTGCTCCCTTAACTTGCCTCCCGAACGGCTCTCTTTTAGAGTCTCGTGATGCTCTTCGTTCCGCTCGCCTCCCGAGCGGCCTTCTTCCAAACAAGTTCGGAGCTCAACTCACCCATAGAGTGGCTCCTTCAAATCACCTCCCAAATGCCTCTCTCTTAAAGCCCGATGATACTCTTCATTCCTCTCGCCTCCCGAGTGGCCTTCTTCAACCACAGTGAGTTTGGAGCTCAGCTTACTCCTAGAGTTGCTCCCTTAACTCACCTTTCGAATGACTCGCTCCTAGTGCCCAGTGATACTCTTCATTCCGCTCACCTCCCGAGAGGCCTTATTCATTCACAGTGAGTTTAGAGCTCAACTCACCCATAGAGTTGCTCCCTTTAACTCACCTCCCGAACGACTCTCTCCTAGAGCCCGGTGATACTCTTCATTCTGCTTGCCTCCCGAGCGGCCTTCTGTTAGGTTTTGAAGTCAATGATAGATTAAATACACAGTGAAAAAATTACAAAAATATCTAAACCTAGCCATGAATCAATGCGAAAACCATAAATCGTATTTAGGAGTTATACCTTAAAGATAGATCTGCTGTCTCCACAGTATGTCTATCAAAACACTGCAATATTATGGTGCCTCTATGGTATCCACACGAACGGAACGAAAAATGGCTCTCCATCAAACCGCAGTGCTAGCTGCGAGAAGGGGATGTTACTCCTCACGATCTCCCTCTCTTACTTTCTATGACAGCTAGGATTTTTCACGTGTGTCTTTTCCATAGATACATCATATATATAGGTGCACAAAACCAACCCTAAGGGAGTAATGAGGTTGTTGGGCTTACAATCTGACTTGAGTCAGATTCGTGTGTGGGCCTTTGAACTTTAGTCGGTCCATTTAATCTAATTAAATGTTCTACCAATGTCAGGAGTCCAAGTCTTACTTGGATCCCTAATTAAATTCATCTTATGAATTTAAATTCAATTTCGGTCCATTCTAAGTGTGTGACCCTGTAGGTTCCCATTACGTTAACAGTAATACTAAAATAATATTCGAGTATTACAAACAGTGAGCGGTATCTAACAATACATCACTGCTACTCAAGTAACGGGAATGCCAGTGATTTGAAATAACCTATCTGTGACCAATGTTACCATATAGTTTAGTCCCTTTGTCCAGATATCTTAATTGACCACAAGGCTTAAAACGTGTCACCCTTGTATATTTCAATCTTTGGTTTCTTGATGTCCGAGTAGACTTACTAAAATAAATGAGTCAATATCTCATATTGACTCATTTGTGCATGACCATATATTTTGCACTCTCACTCAATCAAGGGATCCGTAGATATCGCTCCCATTATGTAAGAGGGAAAAATTCTATCTATGTCACTCACATCCCTCCGTATGATTTGTAGTATATCCAATAATCGACTTTATAATCACCTTATTACATGCAATGATTGACAGCATTAAAACATATAACTCATCACGTAGGGAACCGTTGTGAATTTAAATCAAAGGACTACGTACACCATGGTCACCGTGAGAACTGCTTATGACACTCACATAATGATCCATACATCGTTCTCATGATGGGTTAGTCCAGTACATTATTACTCTAATATGTACCCATATGAAGACTTGATATCTCATATCCATGACACGTGAGAATGGTCATCAGTCTACGAACACACTAGCCTCTATGTATTATCGTTATCCTAATTCACAATAATACTTGACTAGGGACATTTAAGAACAGTGTTCAATAGGATCTCACAATCAAGTCATACACTTGATATCGCATGACATTGAACTTACTATTCTAAGGACTTCATTATGTTCATTTAATTCACAATAAATAATACAATAGATAAAATGCCTAAATATGAAATAAATGTCATGATACAATGTAAACTCGTAATGTCAATACATAAATGGCCTTTAGGGCTCACACCGACAATCTCCCACTTGCACTCGAGCCAATCAGACATTCATCTAATGCTTATAGATCTAGTGTGACCCTCATGTTTGCGCTGTGCAAGAGGCTTTGTCAGCGGGTCAGTGATGTTATCATTTGTTGGTACTCTGCATATCTCGAACGAGATGGAAGCACCTAAGTATATGTTTTGATCACAATAGCCCCATTGTTATCACAATAGAGGTCCACTGGGTCCACAATGATAGGAACTATGCCAAATTCAGCGATGAACTTTCTTATCCAAACGGCCCCCTTTTCTGCATTGGAGGCAGCAATGTACTCAGCCTCTGTGGTAGAATCGGTTACTGTCTCTTGCCTCGAACACTTCCAGCTCATAGCTCCAACATTTAGGCAAAACATAAAACTCAATTGCAATTTGGAGTCATCCATATCGGACTGGAAGCTAGAGCCAGTGTAACCCTTTATAACATGCTATTCCTCAGCTCCATATACCAAGAACGAATCCTTAGTTTTTCTTAAGTACTTAAGGCTGTTCGTGACAGCAGTCCAGTGACTCTCATCGGAATCTGACTGGTATCTACCTGCTCGTCATGCTCAAGGCATATGAGACATCTGGCCGAGTACATAACATGGCATACATGATAGATCCAATTGCAAATACATATAAAATCTTGGTCATGTGGTCCCTTTCATCTTAAGTTGTAGGACATTGAGCCTTAGACAGACTCACACCATGCAACATAGGCATAAATTCCTTTTTGGACTCTTGCATATTAAACCGTTTCATTACTTTGTCTTTGTATGTACTCTGACTCAGGTTAATCAGTCTTCCTGATCTATCTCTCTAGATCTTGATGCCTAATACATAGGTAGCTTCACCCAATTCCTTCATGGAAAAACATTTTCCTAGTCAAGTTCTTACAGACTGTAAGGTAGGGATGTCATTCCCAATGAGCAGTATGTCATCTACATACAACACCAGAAAGGTAATTGTGCTCCCACTAACCTTCTTTTAGACACATGGTTCATCTTCATTCTTGATGAAATCAAACTCTTTGATTGCATCATCGAAGTGAAGATTTCAGCTTCTAGAATCTTGATTTAACCCATAAATAGATCGTTGTAGCTTACACACCTTTCCAGTGATAAAATCCTTAGGCTGTGTCATGTACACATCCTCGAGAAGATTTCCATTTAGGAAATCTTTTTTGACATCCATCAACCAGATTTCATAATCGTGATATGCTACAATAACAAGCAAGATCCGAATAGATTTAAGCATGACAACTGGAAAAAAAGTCTCATCATAGTCTACACCATGAACTTGTTTAAAACCTTTAGCCACCAACCGCCCCTTCAAGGTTTGCACATTACCATCCATGTCAGTTTTCTTTCTGAAAACTCATTTGCACCTAATAAATTTTACCTTTTCAAGTGAGTCTAACAAGGTCCATACTTGGTTGGCATACATGGATTCAATCTCAGATCTCATGGTTTCAAGCCATTTCTTAGAGTCAGGGCTTTTTACAACTTCCTCATAAGTCGTAGACTCATCTTGATCCATGAGCACATCACCATGTTGAGTCACGAGAAATTCATATCACTCGGGTTGATGAAGTATCCTACTAGACTTACGCCGGCCTTGTGCTACTTGAGCAGGTTGTTGTTCCATAACGATCCATGGAGCCTGCTCCATTTTCATCATTGGTTCGCTGCTACTTTGCGAAGAATTTCTTCAAGTTCTATTGTTCTCCCATTGGTTCTCTTGGAGACGAATTCTCTCTCTAGGAACACAACAGTCAGTGCGAAAGACACTTTGCCTTCAGTGGGATTATAGAAATAGTATATCTTGGTTTCCTTGGGATATCCTACAAAGAAGCACTTCTTAGATTTGGGACCAAGTTTATTAGATACTTGGGACCTTACATAAGCTTCACAACCCCAAATCTTCATAAAAGACACACTAGGACGCCTCCCAGTCCATATCACATATGGTGTATATTGAATCATTTTAGATGGAACACGGTTAAGTGTGAAAGCATATGTTAATAGAGCATGTCCGTAGATAGAGCTTGGAAGATCTACATGACTCATCATGGAGTCTAATATGGTCTGGTTCTTCCTTTCAGAGACACCATTCCATTGCGGTGTTCGAGGGGTAGTAAGTTGAGATATTATCCCGCACTTTTAGATAGTCATCAAAATCTTGACTTAAGTACTCACCACCTTGATTTGATCGAAGGGTTTTAATACTTTTACCAAGTTGGTTTTCTACATCGTTCGTGAATTATTTGAACTTTTCAAATGACTCTGATTTGTGTTTCATCAGATACACAAATCCATATCTACTGAAATCATCAGTAAATGTAATGAAGTACTAAAAACCTCCTCCAGCCAATGTGTTGAAAGGTCCGCAGACATCACTATGTGTGAGACCTAAAAGATCACTAGACCTTTCACCTTTTTTGGTGAATGGAGCTTTTGTGTTCTTGCCCAACAAACAATGTTTACATACCACGTATGGTTCAAAATCAAATGAGTCTAAGAATCCATCTTTATGGAGTTTGGATATGCAGTTCTCATTTATGTGGCCCAAACGATAATGCCAGAAGTTAGTTGGGTTCATATCATTTGATTTGAACCTCTTAGTATTTTCGAGGTCGAGAATATAAAGTCCATTACTTAATTGTGTACTAGTATAATAGATACCATTTAAATAAATAAAACAACTTTTATCCTTTATTATAAATGAAAAACCCTTCTAGTCCAAACAAGAAATAGAAATACTATTTCTACTAATAGCAGACACAAAATAACAGTTCTCTAACTCAATGATAAGCCCAGTGGGCAATGATAAATGACAAGTTCCTACAGCCAAAGCATCAACTTTTGCTCCATGTTTAACTCGTAGATCAGCTTTTTCCATAGCCAATGGTCTACTCCTTTTGAGATCCTGCATATTTACACAAATGTGAGATCCACATCTATTATCTAATACCCAAGATGTAGAAGTAGACAAATTGAATTCTATAACAAAAATATATGTAGCGGAAGTCTCACTTCCTTTATTCTTCTTAAGCCCCTCTAAGTACTTATGGCTGTTCCTCTTCCAATGTCCGGTCTCACTACAATGGAAGCATGTGTCCTCCTTGGCCACCCTGCCCATAGGTTTGAAGGCAGAAGTGCTGGGCTTCAAATTGCCCTTGCCTTTCCCCTTGCCCTTGGGTATCTTAATCTGCTTTTTACCCTTGCCCTTACCTTTGGCCCGTTGGACCATCATAATGGTCTTTTTCTTACTAATATTATGCTCAGCAGTTCTCAACATGCTTAGCAGTTCTGGCAGATATTTGTCAATTTCATTCATATTGTAGTTCATGACAAATTGACTATAACTTTCAGACAACGATTGCAGGACCAAGTCAGTGATCAACTCTTGACCCAAAGGGAATCCAAGCCTTTCAAGGTTCTCTATGTATCAAATCATCTTGAGCACATGAGTTCCAACAGGGCTTTCTTCTGCCAGTTTGCACTGAAACAATGCATTTGAGACTTCAAATCTCTCATGCCTAGCCTGCTCTTGATAGTGGCTTTTGAGGTGTACGATTATATCGTAGGCATCCATGTTCTCATGTTGCTTCTGAAGCTCAGATTTCATGGTGGCTAGCATGAGACAACCAACGTCCAAGGCGTCATCTTGATGCTTCTTATGAGCATCATTTTTGGTGCGAGAGGCACTTACAATAGGTGGTTCAGGAATATGCTGCTCTAGAACATACAACTTTTTATCATGCCTAATGGCTATCAGCAGATTTCTGTACCAGTCTAGAAAATTTGTCCCAGACAGTTTGTCTTTCTCAAGAACAGATCAAATTGCTAAGTTATTTGATGTGTTGGATGCCATGGTAATCTATCAACAGAAATATCCAAACTAAATATTATTTCATTGAAATATTAAACAGAAATATGCAAAGTATGTATCATGACATTGAAATATTTAATAAGGATTTTTATTAAATACACCTCCTACATTTTTTATTCAAATCAACGAACCACATCATTGACTCGGAAAATCACATCATAAGATTTTCTAGTAGTCCAAGATCCATATTTCACCTAGTGCTAAGTCAGCTTTGGCTGATCACCCAAAATTTAGTTATTTAGGTAGGAAATACTTCCCAATTACATTGTATGCAACTCTTGGATAGTTGGGTATATAACATTTATTCTACTCCATCTCATAGACTAAAGCCCAACTCTATACCTCTAAACTTTCAATCATATTGAAATACGCTAGTTAAGTCAGACCTAATGGTTGGCAATAGAATATTACTTTTATCCCATCGTGTCTCACTAGGATAGATAAAGGCACCATGCTTTGGCAGACCTACACTTAATCGATCCTAGCCTAGATGAGTGCCATGCATTGGAAGACATCTTATTGAGACTTAATAATTACTTTGTGGGATTTTGTTATTTTATCAATTGATCTGACCATTTATCATGCATTAGCATACAACTAAAACAATGCATCTCATACAAAATTAAAAGCATAAAATATATGTGACATTGTTGTGGCCCTAACACACCGATTCTCCCAAGCTAATGAGAGTATAAAAAACTGAACGAAGGGATTATACCGTCTTCTCTAAGCAGCTTCCCAATCTTGTACTTGTATAGTTATCAATTCCTTACCTCCTCGGTGAGATTACATTTACATATAAAGAAACAATGTACAAGTAGAGTGTAGAGAGAAAGGCACGGCGGGCCGTATTCAAAATACCAAAATATAAACAATACATCACAAAATATAAACCATGACAAAACTAAGGCCACAACCACGCACCATGCATTACATAACATAATAAAGAAAGAATATGTTGTTATGATTTTATTTAGTTTATTAAAAAAAAGGATTGGTTTGATCTGTCCTTGAGGGAAAGATCTAGGAGGTCACTTTGGAGCTAGAAGAGGTGTTCATTTTCTTTCATTGTTCAAGCTTCAAAAAGATGGGTGTTCTTATGCTTTCTGTAATGCCCCGAACTTCCTATATGGAGAATTCGAGACACGAGCCAGGACCTTTTCTTCAATTAGTCACAATACACAGAAAACAGGAGAATTTAAAACTTTTTATTCAACACCCAATGTATTACAAGTCTGAATATTATACAACTGCAATACATTACAATAGTGTTACAATAATACCCATATATCCCCAAGTATTACAACCTTCAACAATCTTACATCAGAGTACAAGGAATGAAGAACAACACTTGGTAACTCTCACTTGAGTACTTTTCCACAATAGACAATCACGTAATTATTACAGCAGAAACTAAACATGACATTGACTCCTCGCTTTCCTTGCCTTGAGTCCTCCTGAATCTCGCACCTGTACTTCTGCGATCCAGTACCTATTGAAGTGGGGACGTCAGTATTCACTGACGCTTTAAGGCTGATAACATAGCAGCGAATCTCCGAAAACAACATACAGAAACATGGCAATTGTGTCGGTGTAGTTTAAGTGTTCGTGAGTGCTATGACTAGCATCTAATGCAATATTAACTAAAACCAGGATGCTCCTATTCTAATGCCAGCAAGTCTCCAAAGCAACATGCAGCCCATACTACATGCGCCCCATCTCAAGCCGTCTCTCCATATATAGGGATTTGAACCCGCGTTATGAATTTCTAATTGTACACAACCTGTTCCTGACAGATACAATGTGACTGATGAGGTTGCAGATACGGTCTATTCCCGTTACTGCAGTCAATAGTGGTGTCCTTGTTTGCCATTATTGTCCAGTCGCACTGGACCCCACTCAAAAGCCAACACGAACTACAAGATACTTTTCAACCTTCTTCCGTGCCCTCAATTGGTCATGAGAAGGCATAGAACCTGACGGAACTGTAGGGTCTATTTTCCTAGGAAACCCTCTCGTTCTTATCATGGCACATTCAGGAATTAACAATCAAGATACGAAACCCGTGTTCCCAACTCATCATGAAAAAGCACCGTCCGTATCCCTTTGATAGGGGAATACATCCCAATAACACCACCTAGTGTCAACCCATAAGAGAGGTTGGATTATAGGGTATCACCCTTAACACCAACTCTCACCTTTTGGCAATTCATAGATGAAAATGGTTAAGTAATCGGTACTACCCTAACGATGTTACTAACCCTAACCAAACAAGCGAGACATGCCACTGTGCTTCAAAGTAGACATGAAAAAGAACCGTATGTATCCCTCTTCTAACCAAACAAGCAAGACACGGCACTGTGCTTCCAACTCGGTATGAAAAAGCACTGTACGTGTTTCTCTTCTAACCAAACAAGCAAGACACGGCACTGTGCTTCCAACTCGGCATGAAAAAGCACTGTACATGTTCCTCTTCTAACCAAACAAGCGATACCTGGCACTGTGCTTCCAACTTGGCATGAAAACCACCGTACATACCCCTCTTCTAGAGAGTGAAACAATTAACTTGTCTTAACCTAGACTTCTCAAGATCTCATCGAATCCACTCACAGCCTACAATACCTACATACGAGCCAATTAAGCTACGTATGAGACCAACTGTTACATACGGTCCAGGTGAGCCATGTATGAGACAACTACATACAATGCAACCATACATGTAATCGAACCTAGAAGCAACCAAACGTGCTTACTAGCAAACTTTATCTTCTATAATTAGAAGCAACAGAAGAATCTACTAACAGTCTAAAATAGGCATTCTACCAATGAGAAGCCCCGCGACATAACAACTTTTATCGAGCTAACAATTTCTAGTGACCTTCCTAACCCTTATTACCCATAAGGATGAGGAATTCCCCCATGATATGGTCCATTTTCAATTAGAACCTCACACAACTAGAATCCACGGTTTCTTTTCCGAAATGAACTAGAACTACATGCGACTAGATTCTTGGGTTCTTTCTCAAGTTTGAGCTAGAATCACCTAGGAGCTAGATGCATGGGTTCATGGTTCCTTTTTAATCTTTCACTACCCTATACCATTCAAGCATGGTTCTTTTAACTAGAATGCTACAACACCCCATTCAAGCATGCATGGCTCTAGCTATGTAATCTCAAATATGGGATTCCTTCTAAGGGATTAACTAGAATTACTTCACAACAGAAATTGCAACTACAACAAGATTGGTTCTCCACTAACGCTACAACCACAACATGATAGTTTCTTTGCTAAGCACTACAACTACAACATGATATCTAACATTACTTTATACAAGAATGGTTACTACTATTTTAAGCATGGACTTTACTCACACTTAAGTATGAACGTCTACGACTTTAAGCATGTGTATCTACTACCATCTTAAGCATGGATCTCCACTACTTAAGCATGATTAATCGTTACAACTCAAGCATGGATATGCACTTAGCATGAACCTACAACGTTCCTAAGCATGGTAGGTAATTTAAACATCAATTCTACAACAATCTAAGCATGGATATATACTTAGTATCAATCTACAACATTCCTACGTATGGTAGATTAATTATACATTAATCCTACAATAATCTAAGCATGGATATATACTTAGTATCAATCTACAACATTCCTAAGCATGGTAGATTAATTAAACATCGATCCTACAACAATTTTAGCATGGTATGTATTTCAAGTAGAGACCTACAATATTCTAAACATGGTGATACTACTTAGTATTAATCTAAGCATGTATGTATTCCAAGTAGAGACCTACAACATTCTAAACATGTATAATGGTTCCTACTACAATCCAAGCATGGTATAATAATTCCTACAACAATCTAAGCATGTATAATGGTTCCTACTACAATCCAAGCATGGTATAATAATTCTTACAACAATCTAAGCATGGTATAATAATTCCTACAATGATCCAAGCATGATATAAGACTTTCCTATCATAATCTAAACATGGTATTTATTTTTTCTACAACATATATACAACATAAGCATGGTTCTTTTCTACATTAAACCTACAACATGGCATACACTTCAAGAAGGAATTTCCTACAACATGATACATATCATAAACATGGTTCCATTAACCTACAACATGGTAGACATTAAAATATTGACTTTCTACAAAAATATAAACACAACATAAACATCAACCTATAACTATTTAACCATGGATATCTACTACAATGGGAGCATGGGTTACTACCATACTTCTAAACAAAATGTCATTTACTACTTCAACATGACCTTACTTATATATAAACATAAACATCTACTACAACTTTACTTAAGCATTAAACATCTACTACTACTTTATTTAGACATAAACATCTACTACTACTACTTTTCTTAAGAATAAGCATCTATTTCTTACCTATTTAAGCATAACATTTATTTTTACTTTTCTTAAGAGTAAACATCTACTACTACTTAAGCATGAACTACAATACTACAAGTAGTCTACATTTTTTTATTAATTACAAGCCCTACATAAAACAACATTATTTCTTTAACCACTTATTTCTTACATACCACAAGCCTATCTTTTTATTAACTAAGAGTTAACAAGATTTTGTTAACTATCAAAGTAGAGAGCAAAAACCAAGAAAGAATTACTTTTAATAGTCTACAACCCCAAAATGGGTAGTAATTAGTTCTATGTGCCAAAAATCATATGCTTGTGCCAAGTACTTGTTTAGTCCTACATCCCAAATGGGTATGTACATTATTCATATGTATATGTGTATAAGTCCATATCAAGTCTTACAATCCAAAATGGGTGTATATACAACCACCATATGCTTGTGTTCATTTAGTCCAACAACAACAATAAGAACAAAATTACAGCAATCAAAAGAGTCAAGCTTTATGTTCTTTATTAGGTTCTACCATTCACTTCCATGTGGTCATTTGATTCATGCCATCACTCATAGTCCAAGTTGTTTAATCAACAAAAACAACAACACAACAAAAACAACTCACAAAAGAGAACAACAACACTATGCTACAAAGAGAACAAAACACTCAACAAAACACACAACAAAAGAGAACAAGAAGATCAAGAATCAACCAAAGAGAATGAGAAAAAGATGGAGAAACCCCCACCTTTATTTCTTGTTGGAAGGACTAGCTAGCACTCCTTCTCCTTCCCCTAGGCTTCTAAGAACTCCTAAGAAACCTACAATAAAAACTCTCAAGTTAGTAGCTCTCTCTTTCTTTTCCTTTCCTTCTTTTCCTTTCTTTCTTTTGGTCTTTGTAAAAAATGAGACAAGTATGAAGTTGGGGGGGGTATTTATAGGATGAAGGAGAGGGTGGAGAGTGCAAAATTGCACACACATAATGCAAAACCCCCCTCCCCTAATCCATGGGCCGGTTTTTACCAAGGGAGGTGAGGGTGAGGTGGAGGTATAGTGCTATGGATGAGGTGAAGGTATGGGTGTGAGCTTCTAGAAGAATTCTCCTAATTCTCTCATGCACATTTAGTCTAGGTTAAACACTTATAAAACCCTAACAATCAAATAGGTTTTTTCATAACAAAGACAAATATTTTGTCCAAAAATACACAACACACAATTTGTATAATGTACTAATCGACATACTACATACATGTGTGTATATATATGCGTATATCGAAAATCTTCGCATAATCCGTATAAAATGATTTAATTTTGAAAATAATAATAAAATAAATTTTATTATTAGTTCGGAAGGTCACGGTACCAATTTGATACAATACGGATGTATACTGACCGGTATATGGGTACAGATAATGTCTATGAACAAACCGGGTGAAAATCACCAAAATATTCCAATTCTGGAATTAAAATAAAATAATAATTTATACAATGTAATATCCATTCGGGATATTACACTTTCTAATTTTTAGAACTATGCATGCTAGAGATAAAAAATGAGAAATTTCGATTTGTGTGTAGCATGAATAGTAGTGAGATATGCTATGTTAAGTAAGTTGATTCATACTAACTAGTAAGAAGAAAAAGAAATAATTGATTAGTTTTGTTATGAACTAATATGCATAAAGGAATAGTAGATTGTATGAAAATGTTGGGAATACTTCTTTGATAAGTAAATAAAATTTTATAAAATAAGGTTGATGTTATGAAACTCATTAGTTTGTTATAAAAGTATAATATACTATCTTTGTCTAGAAAGAACGAATGTAAAAATTGTGTTGTTAATAATAAGAAACAACTTTGAAAGTTTGTTTTATTGTTTTTTTTTTCTTCTAAAATATGATCTATAAAGCAGTGAGTTACTGTTATAAATCTCAGTTTATATAAGTCTATTTCAACTAAATGAAAGGTTTGATCAAATTAGAGGAATAGAGTTTTTTTTTTCTTTTTTTTTCTTTTTTTTTTGGTAAAAGATATGAAATAACAGAAAGTAGAATGAAAGTATATCAGTAAACTCTGTGTCAACTGGCGCACTTGGCTTAGTGGTCGGAGGTTGCGTCGACCTTCTCTGTGGTCCTGGGTTCGAAACCCGTTGGGCTAAGTATATAATTTGTTTTTTGTTGTTTTAAAATTCGCCCGAAAACCTAGAATGAACATTAGAGACTTTCGTTAAAGCCTTTGAACAATAAGTCCAAATGGACTTACTGGTTGACGCGCTCTGACTTGGGCGCTGGCTCTGTTGGCTCGGGTTCGAAACCCAGGGTTAGCACATTTTTTTTTTTGAGGGTTTTAATACATTTGGGGGAGTTTAATGCATTTGAAAAATTGGGAAAAAAATCCTAGTGTTTATAAAATGTGATGGAGAATTTATTAAAAATAATTTAAAGATTTTTCATGTATATTTAAGTAGTAAAAAGGAGAGTTTTGAGATGGAATTTGTTCTCAAGTTAATTATTTAAAAAAAAAAAGAAAAACATGGTTTTTGAAGAAAATTAGTTCCCTTGTTGAGACTTTATAATTTTTGTTAAATGTGAAACTCTAGATTTCAATATTTATTCAAGTTGTTAATGAGTTTAAATTAGAAGAATCATTGATTGAAAAGAATTAAAAGTGGAAAAGTAAAATTTGAATAAGAGATAAAATGAGACATTGATTAGTGCAAAATTGAGACATCGTAGGAGCTTGGAATTATGATGTGATAAAAATTGTGTACTTGAAAGGAATTACTTTGCTTATATAGATCTTGAATGAATAACTAGATCATGAATAGTGACAAGGATTTGATCTTTTGATCTAAGTTTAAGACATGATTATTAAAGGGTATGTGTACCCATGATTTTGTACATTAAATGTTGAGTTTGGAGTTAGTAAAACCTCGTTACCGGCAACGTTGAAATCAAAAGAATTTTTAATATAATTTTGAGATATGGTTGTGGATCTATCTCGGTATTTGTGATTAAGACCGGTAGGAGGTAAGACTAATTCTAAGCTTGGAAAGTTATTCATGTCTTGACTAAATAATTAGGCACATAAGTGAAGATGTAGTAAATCTGGCAAACGTAAGTGGGTTGCCTCTATATAGTCGGCGGTGGATCTCCGTGGCTATAGACCTAGTCGGCGGACTGAGGTTGCTCTGTGGGAGACGGGTTTTTATATTTAAATCTGGGACTTGTCGTAGTCGGGCATATAGTTTTGCCGTCTCCAATGTATTTACGTATATCGGGGCTAGGGGGCACTTGCGGGATGATTCGCACGATGAGGGAACCGTTAAAATAGCCGATGGGCTGGGACCCATATTCGTGGAATGATCTAAACCTTGTTTTATTACTGGGTAGTTTTCATGGCGAGGGATTGAGCCCTTTATTATGGAGTACGTAGGCGCTTGCCCTTAGACCTATGTAGTATGAGATACATAGAATCCGAACAAGTGTGCATTAGTGTCATCCTAGTATAAAATGTGTCCATTAGGCATCAAGGCATGACATACACTTATATTTTTAGCGTAGTCACATTTCTACACTTTATTTCATTCAAGTTTGTGTTTTGTTAAAGTATAAAGATCGTTATACTATTTTCGGTATAGAGAGAATAGCCGTGTATAATTTCATCTGTTGTAATCAACTGACGTGCCCACAGTCTTATATGCAGGTAATGG